>JABUQX010011735.1:12500-55000 GCA_015478945.1 Trachelipus rathkii | reverse complement strand
CGTAAATATCGTTGGGTATCCCCGAGCCCCTGTAGATTCAGTGACGATGAAAGCAAAAGGGTTTATCATCCTTGGAGACCTGATAAAAAGAAGATTAAAAGGCAGAAGAGCAAACGAGTTCCTTGGGTGCCAATGAAGGCTGAAAAAGTTAACTATGAACACGTAGCATCATTGTTGAGAAGGGATTCAAGACCTATCGAACCGGTTAAGATAGATACTCCTTCTATTCCCAAGGTTGAATTAAAGAAAGCAACCCCAAAGCAGTTTGTAAGAGAACCTGTTCAGTTAGAAACAGTTGGACTGAGGAAATCTGTTCCAAATCAATTTGTTCCTAATGAATTTAAACTTGAAGAAGTTACTTTACATCATGTTGAACGAGAACTTGAGACAGAGATTATTGAAGGGGAAATGGATGTGGATGAGAGTAAAACTGGTACTTTTGTGGAAACTGATGATAGGTCTCGTTTGAGCCGAAAATCAGTGCACGAATCAAAACATATACAAAAGGACAAAAAACAAGATTTCATTGAAACTGAAGATACCTCTCATTTGAGTACAAAAACCGATGAAGACCAAGCTTTGAATTGGAGGAAAAGGAAGGTGAAACCCTTGCAGAAGCCTAAGGAAGCCTTCACTAATGGACATGCTGAAGAAGCTGTCCCTAAGAAACCAAAGAAAAGCCCCCTTTCAAAGAAATTACGAGCAAAAGCCTTTGACAGATACAGAAGTCTCGATAAAAAGCAAGATTTGGAAAGTGATGGCGAGGATATTCTTTCTGACTCTCCAAGCCCTCAGGAAGAAGGAAAGGAAATAATATCAGACATATATGACTCATCATTCTTAGATGTGGGTAACAAAGAAGCATCAAGAAGAACTAAAAAATTAACCCCTCGGGATGCAGAGGAAAAGGCACCCATTGAAGAACAATATAAAAATATCAGAGGAGAACTTAAAAAGACCGTTCGACAAAAAGAAATTCCAAGTAAGCAAAAACTAGAGCAGGTGCATCTGAAACCAACAAAGAGGGAAGAAAGAATTGAAGAGGATGTGAAGCCAGAAGAAGTACATCTGAAGCCTGTAGAACGACCAGAAAAGCAGAAGCAGGTTGAGGAGCAGTATCCGGCCGAGTCCTCATCAGAATTCTCCGATGAGTCTGACGTGGAAACTGCCACTAAAGAAATACAGACAGATGAGCCATACAGTGATATCACATCAGAAAAGCTAATAGACGTTCAAGAAAAATCTTTTGTCAAACCAGAGGTATCACCTGCACAGGAGCCATCAGTTGCGGTACCAGAAGACAAACAGAAAAGTGAGAGTCCGGCTCCTAAATGGAGGAAGAAAATATTGCCAGATACCAAACCAGAACCTGAAGAGGTAACTCTTAAACCAGTAAAACGTAAAGGAAAGGAACCAGAAGTGGAAAAAGATCAGATAACCTTAAAACCATTAAAGAAAAAATTAAAGGAAAAGGAACTAAAAGAAGAACCTTCTTTAGACTCCTTAAAACCATTTGATAAAGATTTTAAAGCTGAACCTGAAAAATCTCAACCATCGACTACTGAATCTGTTCCTAAAGAAAAACCACAAGTTGAAGAAACAGAGAGACTAAAACCAGTTGTTAAGAAGGAAGATAAAGTTGAACCCATTGATGTTCCTGAAGAAATTCAAAAGCCAAAATGGAAGGTTAAGAAGCTTCCTCCAAAACAAGAACCAGAAAAAGAAGAAGTTGTTCTAAAACCATTGAAACGTAAGGAAAAAGAACAGGAACCTGATAAGGAAGTTGTGACTTTAAAACCTTTGAAAAAGAAACCAAAAGAAGAGCTTCCTGAAGAAGGTTTAGATTTAATGCCAGTAAAACATAAGGAAAAGATTCCCGAAGTTGAAGAGGATGAAAATCTGAAATCAGCAAAACGAAAAGAAAAGGAGTCCGGATCAGAATCTGATGAATCTGTAAAATTAAAACCCTTTAAAAAAGTAAAAGACGAAAAGCCTCCTGAAGAAGAATCAATGCCAACATGGAGGAAAAAACCTGTTTTACGTACAAAGGAAGAAGAAGATGAGTCAATACTCAAAGTTATCCCAAAAACTGAGGAGGAAATTTATTCACCGCAGGCTGAGTTAGATATCAAGCCAGAAAAATCTGAGATAAAGCCTGAAGAAAAGGAACCTACTCCTTCCTGGAGGAGAAAACCTTTACCAAAAGACAAGGAAGAAAAGGAAGATGTTCAACTAAAGCCTGTAAAACCAGAAGATGAAAAACCTGAAGAACTCGCAGAAACACCTACTCTAGCACCCGTAAAGAAATTAGAAAAAGAAGAACCTGAAGAAGAGGCTCCTACTCCAAAATGGCGTCGTAAAATTATACCTGAAAAACAACCTGAAAGAGAGGAAGTTACTCTAAAGCCTGTTAAGCGTAAGGAAAAAGAACCAGAGCCTGAAAAAGAAGAGATTACTTTAAAACCTGTAAAGAAAAAGCCAAGAGAAGAGGAACCCGAAGAAGATACTCAGTTAAAACCAATCAAACGGTTAGCAAAAGAACCTGAACCAAAGGAAGAAGTTCAGCTAAAACCTTTTAAGAAAGAAAAAGAAAAGCAGCCAGAGGAAGAGGGTACTACTTTTATGAAACCGATAAAACGTATTGAAAAGGAACCAGAACCTGAAGAACCAATTAAGTTAAAACCATTTAAGAAAGAGAAGGAAGAGCCACAAAAAGAGGATGTTCAATTACAACCAATAAAACGTTTAGAAAAAGAACCAGAACCAGAAGAGCCAGTTAAATTAAAACCATTCAAGAAAGAGAAGGAAGAACCACAAAAGGAGGATGTGCAGTTAAAACCAATTAAACGTATCGAAAAAGAACCAGAACCAGAGGAACCAATTAAATTAAAACCATTTAAGAAAGAGAAAGAAGAACCCCCAAAGGAAGATGTTCAATTAAAACCAATAAAACGTATCGAAAAAGAACCAGAGCCAGAGGAACCAATTAAATTAAAACCATTCAAAAAAGAGAAGGAAGAACCACCAAAAGAGGATGTCCAATTAAAACCCATAAAGCGTATCGAAAAGGAAACTGAACCTGATGAAGAAATAAGACTTAAACCTTTCAAGAAACTCAAGGAAGAAAAGCCAGATGAGGAAGAAAGTATTCCAAAATGGAGAAGAAAACCCGTTTCCCCTCCGGAAGAAGAAACGGAAGTTGTTACTTTGAAACCTATTCCAAAAGCTGTAACTAAACCGGAAAAAGAACCGGAACTTATAGAGACAGACTTAAAACCAATTAAACCAATTAAGCCAATTGATAAACCTGAAGATGAGGAACAGAAACCTTCCTGGAGGAGAAAACCTTTACCAAAAGACAAGGAAGAAAAGGAAGATGTTCAACTAAAGCCTGTAAAACCAGATGAGGAAAAACCCGAAGAACTCGCAGAAACACCAACTCTAGCACCTGTACAGAAATTAGAAAAAGAAGAGCCTGAAGAAGAAGCTCCTACTCCAAAATGGCGTCGTAAAATTATACCTGAAAAACAACCTGAAAGAGAGGAAGTTACTCTAAAGCCTGTTAAGCGTAAGGAAAAAGAACCATTAAGATCATTACATTTTATAGGGAGGAAATATATTTTAGTTTCTCGGAGAGTAGATTCTGCAAGAGAAAGGAACCTGAAGAAGATACTCAATTAAAACCAATCAAACGGTTAGAAAAAGAACCTGAACCAAAGGAAGAAGTGGCACTTAAACCTTTTAAGAAAGAAAAAGAGAAGGAACCTGAAGAGGAGGCTACCGTTCCTATGAAACCCATAAAGCGTATTGAAAAAGAACCAGAACCAGAAGAGCCTATTAAATTAAAACCATTCAAGAAAGAGAAGGAAGAACTACCAAAGGAAGATGTTCAATTAAAACCAATAAAACGTATTGAAAAAGAACCAGAACCAGAAGAGTCTATTAAATTAAAACCATTCAAGAGAGAGAAGGAAGAACCACCAAAGGAAGATGTTCAATTAAAACCAATAAAACGTATCGAAAAAGAACCAGAACCAGAAGAACCAATTAAATTAAAACCATTCAAGAAAGAGAAGGAAGAACAACCTAAAGAGGAAGTTTCCTTGAAACCCTTTAAACGACGCCCTAAACCTGAACCCGAGCTTAAGGAGGAAATAAAATTGAAGCCTTTGAAGAAAGTCAAAGAGCCTTTGAAGGAAAAGGCAGAGCCGGAAGAGGAACTTCCATTAAGACGACGTGTGAAAGTTCCAGAAATTACAGAGCTGGAACCTTTAAAACCATTTGAGGAACAACTGGAGGTAGAACAAACTAAAGAGTTACCATATGTTCAATTTAAGAAGTCGATGGTAAAACCTATAGAAATAGAAAGTGAGTTAGAAGACTATGTTTTGATATCTCAAGTTGAGACTAGGGAAAGAAAGCCAAAACCACCTAAAAAGAAAAGTGCAGCGGACATACTAGAAATTATCGAAACGAAAAGAATCGAGGAAGAAACAGAGGTTAAACCTATTGAGAAGAAGATCCAGAAGAAGGTACTCAAAAGAGTGGATAAGAAACCAAAGGAAATCGATATTATCCCACCCAAATTTATAAAACCCTTAGAACCTGTTATCAAACACGCTCATGAACAAGCGGAATTCTTCTGTGAGATTACAGCTTATCCCTTACCAGAGATTGTCTGGTTCTTCAATTCGGAAAGGATAATCGAATCCCAAATCATAACAACTAGTTTTGAAAAGAATGTTGCAAAACTAACAATCAGAGATGTACAAGAATCGAACGTGGGCCTGTATTCTTGCGAAGCTACAAACACAGCTGGAAAGGCTACGTCTACGAGTAATCTCGTCATTGAAGGTACAAAACTTAAAAGTGTGCGCATTTCTGCAACTAGATTCATTCACCCTCTGCTAGTGTTGTCCCAGAAATAACCGAAACCTTCCCATCTTATCCCAGAAATAACAGAATTCCTTATCATTTTTCAAACAAATAACAAAATTCGCTTTTTTTTTTAGTTATCACGTTTTGTCCTAGAAGTAAGAGTGTTCCTCTACCCCTGCGCTTTGGTATTTGTAGTTTTGATGTTTAATTAAACCTTATTTGCCCAATTAGAAATTATGGTGCTAACACTTAAACATACCGTTTGAGCTTTGATGTTTTTTTTAGTTTGTAATGCATTTTCTTATATGTTCAATACCTGATTATATATATATATATATATATATATATATATATATATATATATATATATATATATATATATATCTATATATATATATATATATAATATATATATATATATATTATATATATATATATATATATTATATATATATATATAATATATATATAAATTTATATATATATAGTGTACGCAGCATCTGGTGAGTTTGGCAAGCGTACAATTAAAACAATCCCCAAAAGTAATAATAATAATAAGGTATGATGCCCAAGCCGGCTCGAAAAGAAGCTAATTTTAAATATTCCGTCATTATTAGTTTCATGTCTTTCTGCCCCTCCTTTTTTCCTCATTTTCTTCGTTGCATTCTATTGCTTGGAGATTATAATTTTAGTCATATTTATTAAATTATATTTTATTAGCGTTATTAATAATTTTGCAGGGAAATACTCTTTAGTTATGCATAATATTTTTTCATTTTCTTTGTAATCTTTCATTTTCTTTTATGTTTATGTATGACTTAGTTAATTATTTTTGACAAATTGTTCATAAGTATAATATATATATATATATATATATATATATATATATATCATATATATATATATATTATATATATAATATACATATTCTATATATTTATATATATATTATTATATATAATATATATATATATATAAATAATACGTAGAGGTATCGCTCTAATGACAGGTGCTCGCTACTTTTAGGGCTCTCTATTCAGTCTCCGTCCATCCAAATAATAAAATTAAATCAATTTCTTTTGTTAAAATGTTTATATACTGAGCCCTGTTATTTCGGGGACTAGACCAAATAGTCAACAAATAAATGGGTAGAGACATCAAAATAATTTCCTGTACAGCCCGCCGCAGTCGCTAGGTTAGGTTAGGTTAGGTTAAGTTAAGTTTTAAGTTAGGTTAGGTTAGGTTATAGTTAGGTTAGGTTAGGTTAGGTTAGGTTAGGTTAGGTTGAGTTAGGTTATGTTAGGTTAAGTTAGGTTATGTTAGGATAAGTTAGATTAAGTTTTGTTTGATTCGTTAGAGAAACTCTAAATAACTAGATTTATTTATTTATTTATTTATTTATTTATTTTTTATATACAAATGACGACCCTTTTTCTTGTCGGCCCATTTTCTTGTCGACCCTTTGGGTATAGATCCGTTATTTCTCCATTAATAATTTCCCATAATACTTCTTATAATGGTTGAAACTGTTAGTTTTGAACTGGAGCCAGTTACGCTAACCAGTAACAAAAACGTTTTCAGGAAAGCGAACCTGGGAGCTAAATTAAGACAAAATATAGAACCGCTTACAAAAATTTTGCCAACTCAGCGCTGGTTTAACAAGTACTAGTCTACTTGAATTGTAATTGAATTATTCACAATCTTCATTAAAATGATAGAAAATTAGAATGCATTATTATATGCGAGTAACGATCCATTATGTTTCAAGTACAAAACCACAATTACTGTAGTTACTCGAAGGGCTACTGAGCCGATAATTCTCTCTCTCTCTCTCTCTCTCTCTCTCTCTCTCTCTCTCTCTCTCTCTCTCTCTCTCTCTCTCTCTCTCTCTCTCTCTCTCTCTCTCTCTCCACCATTTTTTTTTTAAATTACCCGGCCACTTCATTTTAAAATATATGCTTCCACTTTCGACTTCCGATCTGAATCCCTTTATTATATACAATTAAAGACAGAAATCAACCTGCTTCTGATCCTTTCCCCCCCCCCCCCACCACACACACAAATATTTTTGCTCCTACTCCAACCTTCGTTGCTCATTATTGGTCATAAAGGAAAACCCCCCAACAGATCCTATGCACTATAACAAATCTCATTCTTCCGAGTGGTCAGCTGTTTTTTACCTTATTTGCCATACGTTTCGGTATGCCCCTTCAGCGCTAGATCAGTGTAGGTCATTTATGTGGGGTTTTACAACCAATGTGTAGGTCATTTATGTGGGGTTTTACAACCAATAAAACCTTTAAAAAATAAATATTTATTTATCGATAGCATGACCTTTCTAGAGTTTAACGATATGCTTAACGACGCTATAGTATGAAAATTGGCAGACGGGAGTGTGGGGTTGCGTGAGGGTGCTCTTGGCCACTTTCTGCGGCCACCCACTACACTTCCTTATCATATGAACATTATATATATATATATATATATATATATATATATATATATATATATATATATATATATATATATATATATATATATATATATAATGTTATATATATATATATAATATATATATATATATATATATATATATATATATATATATATATATATATATATAATGTCACTGTTGCAAAAGAGAAGTCAGTAGAGCTTGCGGGGGAGGGAGGGTGTATATCAATAAGTAGATCCTAATTTATCAACTGGCAAAGATACCCGTGTGACGTCACACGGGTATTGGCCCAAGGCTCGAGTTGCGAAATAATTTTTTTGCACCACTAAGGGTTTGAAACTATGCAAGTGAACATTGCAATATATATTTAATAATAATAATATCCGAAAAAATGAAAAATTTGAAAAAAAGAAAAATTTGAACAAAAAATAATAAGAAAAAAGAAATGTTCTCTTGGTTATGTAAGTTTTATTTTTAGTTTTAATTTTTTATTTATAAAAAAAAAAAAAAAAATATTAAATAATTACGAAACAACAAAAAAATAAATAAAATTTGTTATTTTATTGGTGTGAAGCAACTTTTGTACATCACTTTAGGTTGTTCCTATTCTTTTTTTATTTTCCTTTTCAAACATTGAATTTTGGGACATTTGCCTATCGTAATAATCTTTTGCTTTTTTTCTTCTTTCATTTATAAATACTTTTATTCAGTGTTTTTTTTTGTAAATTCATTCAAGCAGACAATTTATTAAACATTTATTTCATCTTATCTAAACTTTAAGTAATATATATATATATATATATATATATATATATATATATTATATATAATATATATTTTATATATTATAGTTATTTGTATTTTATATATATATATATATTTTATATATTATATAATATATATATATAATATAAATATATATATATATAATATATATATATATATATATATATATATATATATATATATATATGACCAGTGGATTTTGTTTGTCAATTGTAATGGTGTTAGTGATAAATTCCAATGGTATCGCTTTTTTTAAAATTATAAATATAAAAGATATCTATAATAGAACGATAAATTAATTACAGTACATTCGTGAATCAATTTCATATTTAGGATCATGTCAAGGATAAGGCCACAGAGCCTTGGGTTGCTAGATTTGTCCGAATCGGCCTTCATTTTTGTCTTATAAGACGATTTGGATATTATTATTATTATTATTATTATTATTATTATTATTATTATTATTATTATTATTATTATTATTATTATTATTATTTAAACTGTTTTTTAGTTGTGATACTCTTACTTAGTTAAATTAATTATTAATTAATTTTTTTCCAAAATATTTTCGTTTTTTTTCACATTAAAAGAATTGTTTAAAAAAAAACAAAAAAAGCAAATCGGACAAATCATAATAGAATCATAAATCATTAAATCATAAATCATAATCATAAATTGAACAAAATTAGCAACCAAACGCTTCGAGTGACTTAGGGAGGGAGTGAGTGACAGAAAACGGGGGATGGGGTAAGTCGGCATATGGGGAAACGGGGTACTGGCGGTCCCCAGTGTGGGGAGTCTTTTCCCCCTCCTAGTGGATCCCCTACTACTTCCCCATTTTATGCAAGGAAAGTAATTTTCCCTTCCACACACATGATGTTGTGCTCGAAATTGAAAAGTTTTAAACCATTGTGTTACCATTGGAATTTATTGTTACCGTCATTTCATAATGAATTACTTTAAAAATTACCATTTATAGTAATATATATATATATATATATATATATAATATATATATATATATATATTATATATATATATATATTATATATATATATATATATATTATATATATATATATATATATATATAATATATATATATATATTATATATATATATATATATATTATATATAATATATATATATATATAAATTTATTTATTTTAAAGGGCGCCAAGAAGAAGTTCCAAGAGGTGAACACCCTCTCTTCTACGAAGTTCTCCATCCAGCAAATGTTAAACATGGAGAACCAGCTGTTTTCAGAGCAAAGGTTCGGGGACATCCTCCACCAAAAATCTTGTGGTATCATGGCGAAAAGGAACTTCCTATTTCGGAAGATTTTGTTCAGGAGTTCCATACTTCTACAGGCACAGTTCAGCTCACAATAAAGGAAGTCTTTATTGATGACAAAGGGTTGTATAAAGCTGTTGCAATCAATGAACACGGAAGAGATGAAACCACAGGATACTTGTCAGTGGAAGATCTTGAAGTTCTTGAAAAAAGTGATCTGCGTCAGGCACCGCGGATCATTGTTCCTTTAGAGGCTCAGGTTCTTCCTGTTGGATCTCCTGTTGTATTACGAGCTCAATTCGAGGCGTTCCCTCCTCCAACTGTTAAATGGTACAAAGAAATGAGGGAGATTAAACCTTCTCCTGAATTCATTGTCGAAAATACTGAAGAAGAAACGACTCTACAAATTACCGAACTGTACGAAGACGATTACGGAGAGTATCAAGTACGTGTTTTCAATGAGGCTGGCGAAGCCAGATCGGCAGCTAGCATCGTTGTCATATGTAAGTTTATATATATATATATATATATATATATATATATATATATATATATATATATATATATATATATATATATATATATAATATATATAATATATATATATTATATATATTTTTATCTATATATATAATATATATATATATATTATATATATATATATTGACCTAACTATTTTAGTAATTTTATTGTTGCTATCCAAATATTCTTTGGAATGTTTAAATCACTTATAAATTATTTTAGTATGTAAATGTTTATCTATGAAATTTACGGTATGAACTAACTTAGAGGATAGTGTTAATTACAATATAATTATTTCTACTGTATATAGAGACACGAGTTACGTTTTGTTTGTTCATAAACATTATTCCTTTGTTTTCGTAAGTCACATTTAAAAAATTATTTAAAAACTTAAATTTGAGAATTGATTAAAAATTAAAAACTATTTTAAATTGTTTCCTTATTATGATAATTTACTAATATTGTAAAAACATCATTTTAAAATTTTTATTTCTGATGGGGTTTTCAAATTTTTACAGATCCTCAACAGAAACCCGAGGTTCAAGACCTCATTCCACCAAAGTTTGTAAAGTCTTTAAAACCTCAAATAGTTCCTGAAGGAGAAGTAGCCATCTTAGAAGCAGAAGTTACTGCCAAACCAAAAGCAGAGTTTACTTGGTTCAGGCACGGAGAACCTCTACAAACTGACGACGATTTAGAAGTGCAAGTGGATTCATCTGATAATAAATCTACTTTAGTGATTAATGAACTCTTCGAAGACGATTCTGGTGATTATACGGTTACTGCAACTAATATTGTCGGGAAAGCTTCATCAACTGCTACTCTTTTGGTCGAAGGTGAAGCAACCGAAGAAACTACACCTCCCGAGTTCTGTCCACCTTTGACTCCGCTTAGAGTAATGGATGGAGAACAAGTTCGTTTCACATGCAAGGTGAAGGGTAAACCTACTCCTAGAATATCTTGGTATCATAATGGTAGACCAATAGACCACCATAGGGAAGTGAAAGTAATGCAGACACCAGATGGAAAAGTTGGACTACTGATAAGTGAAGTTTTCCCAGAGGATGCTGGGGATTACACTTGCATAGCAAGGAATAAAGCAGGAGAAGCCAGATGTACCACGAATTTAAATGTTGAATGTACGTTTAGTCTTCCTTTATTATTATTATTATTATTATTATTATTATTATTATTATTATTATTATTATTATTATTATTATTATTATTATTATTATTATTATTATTATTATTATTATTATTATTATTATTATTATTATTATTATTATGAGAAAATTCTTTCAATTTGTTTTGATATTGCTTAAATCTGTAATGCTTAAAACTTATTGCTTTATTATTTTCCTTTTGTTGCAGCCTATGAATACCATCCCGATTCTGAAGCAGCCACTTTGGCTTCTATATCAGATAAACAAATTCTTTCTGGTACGGCGTCGGAAGACGAGATTCTTGATATTGATAAAGATTCTGAATCGGATTCAGAAGCAGGAACATCTCCCTTCTTCTCCAATAAACTCGAAACTGTTGTTGAAACAACTGAAGGATCACCAATAAGGTAACTATTTACTCCATTCTTTTAATCAGGTCCTCTATACTTATAGTTTTTTACCATAATTTTTGTTCCATTTTTTGATCAAATTCTTTATGATCACTTTTCGTTACAGCTAATCTTCTAAATCTTTTAATCAGCTTCTTTATAAACATAATACTTAATCATTGGTCTTTTTCATCTTTTAATCAAGTTGTTTATGATTATGGTTTTTTTATGATTGATCTTTTCCATATTTCAATCATGTTATTTATGATTATGGTTCTTTATCATTGTTCTCCTCCATCTTTTAATCAAGTTCTTTATGATTATGGTTCGTTATAATTGACCTTTCCGTATTTAAATAATGTTATTTATGATTATGGTTCTTAACCAATGATCCTCTTCATTGGTTTCCTAGTTCTTTTAATCATGTCATTATGATTTTGATTCATTTGACCTTCCATCTTTTAATCTGGTTCTTTATGATAATGATAATTTACCATTAATATATTCCATCTTTTAATCAGTTTTTTTTTTATGATTATGGTTATTTACCATTTATTTCCTCCACCTTTCAATCATGTTCTTTATGATTATGGTTCTTCCGTTTTGTAATAAAGTTCTTTAATAACTGATCTCTTTCACATGAAATTTAAAAGTTGTAATCTTTGAATGCATCCGTCTTAGATTTTCTTACTGCTATTCCATGTTATTTATTTTTTTTTTTACTGAAGCTTTTCCTTTAATATGCATTGTCAATATATTCATCATTTAACTAAGCTTTTGCAAATTTAAGATTATGATCCTTTGTCATTGATTTCCTATGTTTTTAAATTAGGTTCTAAGTGATGATAGTTCCTTATCATTGACCTTCTTCATCTTTTAATCGTGTTATCTATGATTATGGTCCTTTACCTTTGATCTTTTAAATCTTCTACTCGTGTTATCTATGATTATGGCTCTTTACCATTGATCCTTTAAATCTTTTAATCGTGTTATCTATGATTATGGTACTTTACCATTGATCTTCTTCATCTTTTAATCGTGTTATCTATGATTATGGTCCTTTACCATTGAACTTTTAAATCTTCTAATCGTGTTATCTATGACCATGGTCCTTTACCATTAATCTTTTAAATCTTTTAATCGTGTTATCTATGATTATGGTGCTTTACCATTGATCTTTTAAATCTTTTAATCAGTTTCTTTTTATCATAGTACTTTATCTTTGATATCTTTATGGTTTCGGTTCTATACTTCTGTTCCATTTATCTCTTCCACTTTTTAATCAGGCTTTTTATGATTGTGGTTCTTTACTGTTGATCCCTTTACTTTGGTTCCTTACTATAATATCTTTTATTAAGGTTCTTTATGATCATGTTTTTTACCAATGATCTTTTTCATCTTTTAAATAAGTTCATTATGATTATTGTTCTTTGCCAAGGATCTCCACCATTTTTAAATCAGGTTCTTTTGTGATTATGATTCTTTGTCTTTAATCTCTTTCATATTTTAACCAGATTCTTTATGATTATCGTTATTTACCGTTGATCACCTCCATTATTTAATCTGGTTCTTCATGTTATGGTATTTTACCATTGATCTTCATTTTTAATCAGATTCTTTATAATTATAGTTCATTACCATTAATCTTTTAATTTTTTTTAATTATATATATATTTTTTTTTTGAAATTTATAATTGAACATATAAAATACGTGTTTTCATTCAACCGTGTATATAGGATCTTTGGATTCTTTTTAAAGAATAAGTTAATTAAAACAGTTTTATTCCAATGGCTCTGACTTAATCATTGAAATATTTAAAATGTTTTAGGCTTGTAGCTAAAGCAGAAGGATACCCGAAACCGGGTATCATTTGGTATGCAGATGAGAAACCAATTGAAAGTTCAGAAGAAATCAACCTCGAAAACTTCGAGGACGGTACTGTTGCCTTAAATATTCCTTATACTGTTGTAGATCACTGCGGTATTTATACTTGCGAGGCTATGAATAGAAATGGAGTTGATACAACTGCTACTCAGTTAATCGTGTTACCTTTAGGTTTGTCATTTTTATTTTCAATTGCTATAATATATTTTCTAAACTTTGTTTCTTATATTATTAAGTATCACTTAAATCATTGCATATGCAGAATGGGCTCATAAAATAAATTTAATGTTTTAATTTATAACGACTGTAAAAATAAAATATAAATATTTTTATAAAAGCTTTTATAACTGTAAATAACTTTTAAATGATTTTTATTTAGGCTTTCATATATAATTTAAAAATTTTTTAACATTTGATTGTTTTCAGATTTTATTTTATTAGAGGCTTTTTAAAAATAATAAAAAAGATGTAAAATAGTGTAATAGATTTAAATTTTATTTATTCAAATTGATTAACTCTTGCTTTCATTTCAGATCAGCTACTACTACTACTACTACTATTCATATTATTTGCCGGTTATATGATTTTATACTAACATAGATACTAAAAACACAAACATCACATCAAACTCTTTTCATTAATTATTGATTTCTTTCATTATGTTTTATTATTTTCAATTTATCGGTATCGTCCTTTTAAAAATCTGTGTCATTTATCTTTTAAGATTTTCTGCTATCATTGTTTTTCTTTATTTTAAAATATATTTAAAGCTGAATTTTTATATATATTAACTTAGCTCAAATAGAATGTAAATATTTTCATTATTTTAATTCATTTTCTTCAGAACACGCTGAAGGTTCAAATGAACAATATCGCAAACCAGATTGGGTTAAAAAGATGGAGAAATTAAAGCACAAGATGGAAGGTATCGTAAATAGATCTCGTAGTAAATCTGGATATAAAATTTCTTTGCCTGATTGCCCCTCACCTTCTGATAATTGTAACCAACCAGCTGCGAAATTAACCGATGTGAAATGTAATGATTTAAAAACCAGAACCAGTATCCAGCAACCTTTTAAAAGTACACTAACTTTCCAGCCTAAAACTAATAATATTTCCTTATCCCAAATGTCTTTGCCCTGTTCCTCAAATTTTTCTGTTTCTACTAGCATGTCAATTGATAGCCTAGAAAATAGTAGTATAGCTAGAAAACATAAGGAGTTCTCGGAAAATGAAGGAAATTTCAAATCCAGTACTGAACGTACTGAACTTGATTATCAGAATGATTCAAGAGGAAGTAGTGATTTAGATAATCGTATGATCCATCTTGATATAGCAAGTTCTATGTCAATTGGAGATTTGTCAATGGGCAGCGATTCTGTTTTTGTGTCTGAAGCAGAAGAGGGAGAATTAAGTTCAAGATCGTTCAACTTTGCTCACGAGCCCTTTTTCCTTACTCATAGCATTAGTAAAACAGATTTGACAGATCATGGTAGAAAACACGTACATTTTCGAGATGGTAAAGAGTCAGTAATTACTCAGAGCGAAGTGCCTACAGATTCGCCGGATTACGCACAAAAAGTTATCACGAGTTATTTATCTTCTCATCGAAATTCTATTTCTGAAGTTATAGAAGCTCTTGACTGTATGGCAAAAGCAGATATTGCCTCGGAGATTGAAATGTCCTTGAAAAAAGGTAATTCCTCCGGTGCATTAACTGAAAATTATGACAATAAGAAACAGAAACCTTTTGATTTAGTTTCTCAAATTGATGTTTCTTCAGAAATTGATATATCTTTTAAGAATGATAATATGACAGAACTTTTACACCCTACTTATGAGGAACAGCAGAAAACTACTAATAATGATTTGAATAATTCTGATAATGTTTCAGATCGAATTCATAAATCTAAGTTAGATGATGATCATATAAAACAACCTTCAGATTATAATATTACTTGTCAAACGGTGAGTGAATTAGAAACTAAAACCGTACGAAATCAAAATGATAATTTTAGATCGGTAACTCCTGAAAGCATTGATTCAGATTCAACCATTGTCAGGACATATTCTGTTGAAGAACCTAAAAAATATTTATTAAATAGTACTTTTAGTCCTCTTTATGGGACTAATACAGAGGTTTCTGATTCTCTTTCATCTTCTATTAAGCAAGAAACTCTGAATTTTGCGCACGAAGATACTCTTAGATTTCAACATGAAAAGGATGCTTCATTTGATTTGACATTTCATTTGAGCGAAAACTATAATATACATTATGACCATCCCATTGATGAAAAATCTTTTAGTCAGGTAGCTCTGAGAGAATGTATATTGAATTCGGAAACTCGTAACAATGATTTTCCTGTAAACGAAGAATCAGAGGTAAAATCTATTCTTTCATTATCAAATGAAGAATGTAACACACCCCAGGCTTCACTTCAAACGAAAACTTTAAAAAATAGTTTTGTTAATAATAGGCCCCTTAAAGGTTACTCACAAAATATAGAATGGAATGATAATGCTTTTGAAGGAGCTATTGCAACGAATGAAAAAATATCAACAAAAACATCACCTGAAATTATTCATGATAAAAAGATTGATACATCTTTATTAATAGAAGAATTAAAAGAAAACGTGTTTATTTTTCCAACCCCTAATAAACTTGATAAAGTTATTGAAGATAAGCACAATTCCGGTGATTATGGTGATGTTTCAAATAATCTAGAAACTCATGAATGTATTTGCCCCGCAGCGTTGATACTACCTGCAGTTTATACAAGCAACCTTGGCGAACAATTACTTTTGAAAGAAAATGAAGATTTACATATAAGAGTTAGTGAAATTAACAGACCCGTCTTTGTTGAGGAGAGCAATGAATATCTTGAAACTATACCCTTCCATACATTGCCTAATAAGTATCATTTTGCAGTAACTTCTAAACCAATCAATTCTTCTTTAAATTCTGATGATAATGGTGATGATAAAGAAGAAGCTGAAAGAATTTTAAAATCTTTACCTGTTGCTAAAGAGTTCCACTTACTCTCCGAAAGTCAAGTTCTTTCCCCAAAAGAGATATTTTATGACAGTGATGAAGCAGAAGATGATTCGAAATTAAAATTCATTTCCAGTTATAATATTAACTTTAAAAATACTGTCCCTTTAACAGGCAAATCGCAAAGTGCTCCCGTTACTCCTTTACAATCGCGCAAAGTCTATCAGCAGCTTTCGTTACGCTGTGATTCTCAATTGTCCAAAGATATTTCTCCTGAGAGATCTTTCTTTACAAAAATTCCTCGCCCTATAAAATCAACTGAATCATCACCAGCTACAACACCTGTGCTTCGCAGAAAATTTGTACGATCGGCCACGACAAGTAAACTTTCCTCAAGTCTTCCAAATACACCCCTAATGGGTAGAAGAACTCTCGGTCACGACTCTTCAAAGATTCCTGTTCTTGTTAATTTACATGGTAAATCTTTAGACAGTCTTTCAAAATCTTTGAATGATTGCATACAAAACAAAAATACTTTTAAACACATGGTAAAGGAAAATAAAGAGAAAGCAAAACAACCTCAAAAATCTCTAGTATTGAGAATGTTCAGTAAGCCTGTCAGCAAATCTACATCATCTCAAAGAAATGATAAAACGCCTCTAACAAAACAAAAGGCTTCAGTATCAAAATCGAAGTCGTTCACAATTGGTTCTAGAGAACCTTTGAATAAGATTAGAGAAAACATAGCCGTTACCAGCAAAGTTTCAATTAATAAATTAAAAGATACAGCAAATATCAGTCAAACCTCGAGTGATAAATTGAAAAACACAAAATCAAGTAAGCAAAAGGATGAAAAGACTCAAAAAACGTTGGTAAAACGTTCATCAAGTGACACAACTTCTCAAAAAACTGCGAAAATTGTTACTAAACCATTAGCTAAAAAATCCCAAGTGTCTGCATGTGTTAAAGTACCTGCTCTTAATTCTAAAATAACCCATACTCGTTCTTCGTCTGATAATTCCAGTATAATTGATAGTCCTGAAATCCTACCACAATACCATGAAACACATTGCCAAATCTCTAATATTCCTGTGGAAACTCTTGAATTAATCCCCGATACTCCGATGGAGACTCCAGAATTAATAATCCCTAAAACTTCTGTGCAAACCCCTGAATTAATCATTGAAACTAAGGTAGAGACTGAAGAAATCCTTGAGACTCAGGTGGAGACCCCTGAAGTAATTTTAATTGATAGTAAACTTAAGCTAGTCAAAGATACTTCTGACAATTTAAACGTTGATTCTAACCTCTCCATATCCTTCACTAACGAACCTAAATATAATCCGTCTAACAAATTTGTAACTGCCGTTGAATGTGCTTCAATAAACTTTAGTAAAGCTCCTCGAAATAATCTCAAAACGGGATTTCGACGAGCTGATAGCTTAGAAGAATTTTTGTTACTGGAAAGCGAATGCATGGATACTAGAAAATAAGGTTAGTGTATACTAGTGTGAGGTATGATTTTTAAGTTACTGTCAAATGTTTGCTTTTAAACCATTTTTATAAGCTTAAACAAATTAAAGTCAAAATCTTCAGCAGAAAATATTTTCCAAGCAACACATTATAAATAAAATGCAAATTCTCACCAAATGTTAATATTTAGTAGAAAATTTAATAAAAATTATAATATAGAAAAAGAATATATTATATATATATATATATAATATAACTATATAATTTATTCATATATATATATATTATATATTATATATATAGATATATAATAATAAATATAAAAAAAATTAATTAATATATATAAATATATATATATATATATATATATATATATATATATATATATATATATATATATATATATATATATATATATATATTATATATATTATATATATATTTATAATATATTATACATTATAATTATATATATATATAATACTTTATATTATTATATATTATATATATTATATATTATATATATATTATATATATATTAATTAATTTATAATATATATATAATTATATAATGTATATATATATATTATATATTACCGGAGAATAGAAAGGTCTCCATATTATTATTATATATATATATATATATATATATATATATTAATTATTATATTATTATATTATTATATTAGGATTTGGTAATTTTTACTATATAAGCTAGGGAGTAACATGAGATATAATATCATATATATTATATATATAGACTATTATAGTAATACAGTATATATATATATTATATATTATATATATATAATAGTATAATATAATTTATATATATGTTATATATAATAGTATATCATAAATATATATATATATATATATATGATTTATATATATATATAATATATATATATATTTATATTTTGCCTCTTTTATATTTTATGCGTAACTTTTAACATTTTCGGTACTTTACTATCATTTACAATAAATGTTGCTATCAATAACAAGATTCGGGAAAACATTTCCTAAGTTGAAAATCAAGTAACACTAATCAGAATAAGGGTTAAATAAAATATACAAGTAAATAATTAAAATAATATAATAATATTAGATAAATAAATAAATATTAAGATGAACTACCATCCATTTCGTTCCACATTTTTAGCATTGATCATTCCCTAGCTTTAATTTGGGTATGATTTTTGCTTTTTTTCAGAGTAAAGGAGAGGAGAGACCAGTTACCCATAGAATATTATATTCAAGAAACTAGTACCATGGAATTAGAGCGAGTAGAAAGGAAATGGAGACACACACATTTACTGCGACTTTCACAGGAAACCCCAAACCTGAAATAACTTGGCTCCACAACGAAAGAATCCTATATCAGTCTCAAACATATCAAGTAAATTATTACTTTTATTTTAAAACGAGATTATATTGAGGGGATATAATTTTTTCATAAAATTTAATCTGAAAAAGCGAGAGTGTTAATGAAACTTACGATAGATAATATATTTACATAATGAATCGTTGGATCGTCTTAAGTTTCATTGAAAAGAGTTTATAAAATGATTATATAATTCATATATTTTTATGTAACATAATGAGTTGTTTTTTTTTTTTTTATTTCCTTCAGATAGAATAACGTTGCTGAGACAAGTGGCTATATACTTACTGTTGAGAGCTTCTCAAGTGTTCTCCTGAGCAGAAGCTCACGTGAGCAGTTAAGGGCCGAAATATACAAATTGTTAAAGCTCGGTGTGTAATTCGATTTGTGGGAGAAGCAACTTGCAAGAAGCCCACTCTTGGAAATGAATTTGAGATTGTGGGTATATATATATATATATATATATAATATTTATTTTTTAATAATAATATATATATATATATATATATATATATGAGGTTGTTAAATATATATATATATAATATATATATATATATAATATATATATTATTATCTATTATTATATATATTATTATATATATCTCTTATTTATATATATATATCTAGATATATATATATAATATATATTAAGTTTTGTGTTATATTTAATATAGTATATATAGTTTGATATATTACTATATATTATATATAATATATATTAGTAGTATTATATATATATTATATATATATATAAATATATAGTATTAAATATATTATAATATGTATTATAATATATATTACTATACTATATATATAATTATCATATATACTATTTATATATATACTATATGTATATATATATTAATTTATATATATTATTATATATATGTTATATAATTTTATATATTATTTTAAACAATGTAAATATTTTTTATTGAGATATACGTGTAAATATGAGTGTCTAAGAGGCAAAAAGCCGCAAATGTTTTTATTTTAGATATAGTGTTTTCTTCCTTGTAAACTGTTCAAATTTCTTGGATTTTAAATTTAGGCACAAATAATGATATTTATTTAATTCAATTCATTCTCTTAATTGTTTAAAATATAATTTAACGTAATGAAAGATAAAAATGAAAATTGGATAATGAAAGATCATGGTCTCCTACAAAATTCATACACGCAGCTGATCTCTGGGTAAACATTAATTATGTATTAAGCACTATTTAAAGAAATTGGAGGCAACAGTAAGTCAGAAAGGCTTAATGTAGAAAGAAGTATATGCTACTGGATACTTTAAAGCATTAAAGGAGATAGGAGTCTAATACGACTACATCTTGAGAATAAGCAAAATAAAGAGATATTAAGAGGATGTGTCTATAAACAAATGTTTTGAAACACTCAAGCCTAACTAGAGAAGGTTTAGAAAAGTGCAGAAAAAGTGGAAAAGTTGATTGAAAAAATTTGAAAAAATTAGAAAATAAATAAAGAAACCTAATATTTGAAGGATTTCTGTTCAAAAGGCTGTTCTAAAGAAATCCTGAAGATATGAAGAATATCGTTTAGAACAAGTCTACACAGGATGGAAGAAGCCTGTGAATATAGAAGAAACATATCCTGAACTGGAACCGGTTGAATTTGCTCCTAACCAGGTTCCTGGTGTTAAATGTTTCGTTAAAGTATCTGAAACATCCATGAAAGGAGATGAAGTTGTGAAAGAAATTGCTCCACAGTTCTTCGAAGATGAGGAAGTTCTTGCAGAAATTGCAAAAGTACATAGTCTTCTTAAAAAGAATATAAGTGTCAATGAAATCTGGTCAATGTTCAGAGCTGGTGAATTTAAGCATCTACAACAGCCGAAAATACAAACAGCTTTGGTCAAGATTTGCGAATATATTGGTCATCAAAGGAATGTTTCTATGGTTCTTGCTGAAGAAACACAAGAACAGGCTAAGGTGCATCCTGTCGGTCTCAAAGCTTTGTTGCGTATGGTGAAATACGCCAAAGATATCAAACCAGATGTATTCTTCAAAGAAGTCATCCCACGAGAAATGGGCAAGTTCTCTTCAACTACCCAAGAGTTGCAACAGGTTTCACAAATGATTAGACAAGGAATTGAAAATGAGGAAATCATAGCTACATGTGAGGCTGGTAAGCTTCCAACTTTGAAGAGGCCAGAAACACAACAGCCTCTGATAAATATTGTCGAAAAGCAAGGTCACACTGTGATGGTAGCCCAAGTTCTTGTTGAAGAAGCTTATAAAGACGCTAAAGAAGGTAATTATATTCTTAAAGATCTTATATTTGGTATACAATTTCAGGTTAGAATAGATATGACACAGAAGCAGACATTTTCCTTTGATGTCAACTAAAATATAATTTATACTGTTATTTCCCTGCAATCATTCTTTCATGAGCATGGTAAATCTCATAAATCCAAAAACCTAATGATCATAATTCAAATTACTAAAGATTAAAATAATATAAAAATTTTCAAATATATATAATTTTATATTGGGGATATATAGAATGATTGAATTTTTTATGCTAAATTATTTTTAACATTTATCTTTTGATGCTTCAAATTCAGTTTAGCGATTATATTTTTCTAATAAATATACTGATTTAATGACTTCAGAGAGAGCGATGGCAGAAAGAGCTTGGCAAATTGTTCATGAAGAGGAACTGGTTGAAGCCAAAGTTCATGAAATAGAACCAGGTAAGAATAGACTTACCTTTTATGAAAATATCCAGATTGATAAATTTATAAATTACATTATGTTAAAGTACAAAATTCTTTTGTATCTTAAGTATTTCAAATTACATATAATTGTATTTGCATAAGCTTATTTTTTTATTAATTAATGTAGGTTTTAAATATTTTTTTTTTTATGAATTCAAAAGTGATGATATTTGCATTTAAGAAAAGTTCAAATTTAAGAATTCCATAAATGTACAGTAGTTCTAAGGCTATGTTTTCTAAAATCTATTTTCGTATTTTAAAATATGTTATTGCAATATTAAAAAGATTAATGTATTACCGTATTATAAAACGTATTACGTAATAATAAGAAATTCCAGGTTACCCTAAACCAAATGTAAGTTTAAATATAGTTATTTTTTTTTGTTTGTACAAACCTTATACCAAAAATCGATATGTTATGTCTTTATCTGTGCCAAGTTTTATAAAATAAAATTACGTTATTTTTACTTTACATAAAACATAATTTACAAAAAAGAACCAACGAGAAGCGAAACTTCATTTATGTATTTCCATAAATAATCCAATATTGTAAGTATAAAATTAAAACTGATATTTCAACAAATGATAAACAATTCATTCAAAATATTTTATATAAAGTTATCAAGACAAATAAAAAAAAACATTCTCAGAAATACTTACTCAACAGTAAAATTTCATTATTGAAGCATATTCATACCTCTTGTACGAAACAAAAATGATTTGTTTGTATCATTTTTTCCTCACAAAGATTATTTACTTTATACGTAACTGTCAAGACGAATTACATTTTTCAGATTACATTACGAAACTCTTATACGTTACTATCAAAACGAATTGCATTTACATATTTGAAACGTTAATTCAAATAAATTTCTTACACGTAAACATAAATGTACAAATAATATAATCGTGTTATTGAAAACGTCAATTTTTTTTCAGTCCATAATTCAAATACAATTACGATCATTTATATAAAGTAGTTTCCTTATATATTCTACGAAAAACAAAAGCATTTAAAAAAACGACACGAAAACAAAAAAGCAAATCGGTTTCCTAATTAAGACTCAACTAAATAAACTAAGACTCATAAACAATTTAAATAAAAATTCAAACCTGTTAACTCATGAAAAATACTGTTAGGTTAAAAACATGAAAATAGTAAAAAAATCGTTAACAATTTATACTAGGTGTTTTCAAAACTGTGAAAAATTATAAGGTAGTACATTTAAACGTAAAAACTGACGTCAAAAATATTTTTTTATTACATTAAGAACGTAAACCGCATTAACAACTTAAACATAGAATTAAAACGCATTACAGTTAAATGGTAAACATTAAAATGTAAACACGGAACAACGCATTAACAAGTTTAAACATAGAAACTAAACTTTATAAACTTAAAACGTAATACAATTAAAGGAGATCTAATTCAATAACAGCTAAAGGAGAAAACTTAAACATTAAACGCAGAATTATCATTCGAAAAAACTGACAAATATTTTTACAATTAAACCGTAATTAAGGAACAAACGCATTAACAGTTTAAACATGGAAACAAAACGCAGAAAACCTAAAACGCAAAACATTAATTAACGAAGGAGACTTAATCAACTCAAGTACCAGTTATCAGAGTTCTATACTTTTCAAGCGAAAAGATTTTCGGCATTATTTTACACTCTAATTTACATAACTAAATCATACACACAATTTAATATTTACTTGAATGCGTGAATGGAGATAGCATAGTTACTTGGGAGAATGAGATGGACATAGGTAAATGTGATATATGAGAAGCATACATGAAGCTTTATGAAATGTTTAATTAGTTTTTAGACTTCTTTTTACTAAATTAAAATTTAAAGTTTAATGAAATTATAGTTAAATATGATAGTTTAAAATAAAAGCAAAGTTTTTGTTTACCTGTTTATAAAAAGTTTATTTAAATTTAATTACTGTAATGTTTTTAATAAAATTAAAATTTATTTAAATTAAAAAACTTAAATTTATTTCAAAACATAATATAAAAATTAATTATGTGTCCTGTTTAGAATTTTAATTCAATATTTATACTAGTTACTGGGTGAAAGTACTTTTTTTTTTCTTTTTTCTCATTTCATGTGTTAGGTAAAATATTAAAGAAAATACAAAAGTTCTTTGTAAAAATTAGTGATGAGTTACAATTTAATTTTTGGACATAGGGTGTATCCAGTTTTGTAATATTGCTCTAAGTGGTGTTGTAGGTAGTTCGAGTTAAAAAATTTTCCTCCAGTCATCTCCGACTCCACCCTCTTCAAAAATTTTAATCGACATCGACTCCGATCATCCATTCTACTTTTAAGTGAGATAAATATATCTCGAATCTATTGAAAATTATCCACACTCTGACCTCACCCTATTCTATAATTACTCGGGTACTCCAGTATCATCTCTCGTACTACTCGACTTCATCACCCTTTTCAAAAATGTGCATCGGATATCTCCCCGATCTCCACGACTCCACTTTCTTTCAAAACTACCGACTCCGACTCCGACAACCCTGGTCTATGATCATGTAGGGGTTTAAGTGACCCCAAACTGATGAAATTTTCATAATTTATTAAAAATTTTCAGCTACTTTTAACTAAATAATTTGCAAAACTAGCTTTTCCTGACACCTAAAACGTAGATTTGAGGTGTCTATTGATTTGAATTTGTATTTTCATTTTTTGAAAAATTATGTTTTTGACAAAAAGGAGAAAATGTCCTACAAGTTTTGTGGAAATGACTGGAAATTTGAGCGATACAAAGCCGGGGTCTATTTTTACCTAACCTTTAACACAAGCTCCTTTTTGATTTTTTGATACCAAGTCCCAGCAATGGTTCAGATTCGATGAACCCAATTTTTTGGCTTTGAAAAAAAGAAAATTGTGATAATCTTGTTGTGATAATCTTTTTCCCGGTTATCATCAGATCAACATGAAATTTTCAGGGCATTTGTAGTCGGTGAATATACACATTTGTTATTTAGAATTTTTTTTTGTATATGCAACAGTTTTACCTCTGGGCATGGAACAAATTTTCCAAAACAATTTTTGGATTTTTTTTTTGAATATATAAAAAAATGGTATAAATAAAAAAGGTGTATCTTCCTCGACTTCGAATGCCCTGAAAATTTCATAATGATAGGATTATCAGAAAAAAATATGGCAATTTTCACTTTTTCAAAAAAATAAAAAAATATATATATTTTTTTAAATTTCCAAAATATTTTTTATTTTTTAAATTTGTTCCATGTTCAGAGGCAGAGGCAAAGCCGCTGCATATACCAAAAAATTATTTAAATAAAAAATGTGTATCTCCCCCCGACTACAGATGCTCTAAAAAACCTTATGTTGATCGAATAACCAGAAAAAAAATACCGCAATTTTCCTTACTCAAAATCAAAAAAAAAAATAGATCATTGAATGGATCTGGTATCAAAAAAAAAAAAAAGACTGGTATTAAAAGTTAGGTAATAGACACACTTTGTATAGTTTAAGTGTCCCAAGTGATTTCGACAAAAATTGTAGAACTTGAATTCCTATTTGTCAAAACAGTTTTTCAAAAAATGAAAATACAAAGCATATCAAGAGACAGAAAACACCTCAAAGTAACGTTTAAGAGGTGAGAAAAAGCTACAGTTTGCTTTTTATTTGGTCAAAATTGGCTAAAATTGGTTAAAATTGGACTAAAAATTAAGAAAATTATTACCATTTCCGGAATTGGGCTAAAATCAACACTCTCACATTAGCAAAATTTGGACCTTGCTCTTAAAGGGAAATATTTCAGTTAATTTTTTTTATTTCAATTATTTATATATTTTTTTGCCTTATTCGAAGTCTATTTTGAGAAAAAGAAAATTTCATATATTTTTTCAATTTTTGTTTTTGAAATAATCTTAAAAATTTTCTTGAAGATAGTTTCTTTAACTTTATCTTTGTTTTGAATTTGACTGTCTGTATGAAAGAATTACAAAACAAATTTATATATTTATATATGTGTGAGAGTAGTTGTAAATGGCTTCTGTATGAATCATTGGTTTTAAAGATTTGAATCATAGCCATGAACTAATTTA
Organism: Trachelipus rathkii; assembly: GCA_015478945.1. NCBI lineage: Eukaryota > Metazoa > Arthropoda > Malacostraca > Isopoda > Trachelipodidae > Trachelipus > Trachelipus rathkii. Next base: position 28,947 of record JABUQX010011735.1, on the reverse strand, counting down.
TACTATTTCAGAATCACCAAAGTACATGAAGCAGACATTAAAAGAACAGAAGCCAAAAACAATCATGCAACAAACACAGAAAATCGATGAACCAATACTTTCAGATACTTCAAAAGTAGAATCTGAAGTCCATACACCAATACAAAAAACGGATGATTCGCATCCATTACATAAACATCCTAAACATAAAGATTCAAGGACTCTTTCACCACATGAACATGCAGAAAAATTACCTAAAACTCATGTTGATAAACCTATAACATATACAGATACTAAAGATATAACAGAATCCATTGAACCGGAACAGTTGATTGATGAGCGAAAAGAGCCACACTTACCCGAGGAAAAAACAAAAGTTATCCCTGAGGAAGAAAAATATTCCTTAAAAAAGAGAAAACCTTTTATAGAACCAAAGAAAGAAATGGAAAAAGTTGTTCTTAAGCCAATTCCTAAAAAAGATAAACGTGAACCAGATAAAGAAATTTCAAAGGTAGAATTAAAACCTGTAAAACCCATTAAACTAGAAGAAAAATACGAAGACGATTATGAGTCTCTTGTTAGTGAGGAAAAATTACCTTCCTCAAAGGTTAAAATTGAAGCACAGAAAGTTGTATTAGAATCAGTTCCTACTTCAGAGGATAAAACAGATGTAGGCGAAATTGAAAAAAGGCCTCTAAAGCCTAGTATCGAAGAAGTAAAACCCACTGAATATAAACCGGAGGACGAAAAGAAAGAAATTCCTCAAATTCCGGAAAGTAAAGTAGATCATAAAGTTGATGATCACCATTTAACGGAAACAAAATATAAACCTGAATCAAAGGGTCATACAGATGAGGAAGAAAGTGCTTCTAAAATATGGAGACGGAAACGCATAATAAAACCTGAAGAAACTGTTGAAAAGGTGACATTGAAGCCTATACCTAAGAAGATAGAAGAAAAAGTAGAAAAACCAATTAAAAAAGGCAAACCGGTTGAACAAGAAGATGAAGAGAAACCGGAAAGAAAAATATCAGAAACTAAAAAAGATATTCCTGAGGAATATGTTGAGACAGATGAAATAAGCGAGAGAGTTATTGAAGAAATTGTAGAGGAGAAACCAATTGAAGAAAAATCGAAAGAGGAAAGAATTTTGGTTAAACCTGAGAAAATAAAAACCAAAGTAGAGGAAACATTTCCTGAAGAAAGTAAAGTCAAACCAACAAAAGTTGAAAGAGTTAAGGAGGAGAAACCTACTCGAACAGATGAAGACAAAGGACCTAAGAGGGAGGAATTAACAGTTCCAGAGCAAATTGACAAAGATGAATACGTTAAACCTCAAGAAGAAATAAAAGAGACAGTTACTGAAGGCATTGTGGAAGAAAAACCCAAGAGGGAAAGAAAATCAAGGTGGGCTAAACCTGAGAAAAAAGAAGGAACCAAATTAGAATTAGAGGAAATTGTCACTGAAGACGTTATTGAGGAGGCAGACAAAACAAAGAAAGAAGAAAAGCTTGTTACACTAATTGAAAAGAAACCCATGAAAAGTGAAGAGACATATGTGAAAACAATTGTTAAAAAACTACACATTAAGCCTGAAGAAGAAATAAGCGTGGCAGTTATTGAAGATATTGAAGAAAAGCAAGTAGGTGAAAAACCCAAGGAGGATAAAAAACCAAAAGGGCCTAGAGAGGAACAATTGGAAACAAAAGAAAAGGAAATCGTTATTGAAGAAGTTACTGCTGAAGAAGAAAAGCCAACAGTCAAACAAGAAGAAAAACCATTAAAACCAGTTGAAATGAAGAAACCTAAAAAAGAAGAAATAGGTGTAGATACGATTGTTAAAGAATTCGTTAAACCTGAAGAGGAAATAACAGAAATGGTTATTGAAGAAACTACTGAAGAAAAACCCATTCAGGAAAGAAAACCAAGATTGGCTAAACCCGAGAAAATGAAAATAAAATTTGAAAATGTTGTAACTGAAAAGGTTACTATGGAGGAAGAAAAGCCTTTTAAAGAAGAAAAAGAAGTTCAACCAGTAGAAAAGAGGAAACCTGAGGAAGAGAAAGTAACAGTTGTAGAGACCATTGTTAAAGAAAAATACGATAAGCCTGATGAAGAAATAACAGAGCATTTTACTGAAGAAACTATAGAAGACAAAACAGTAGAAGAAAAGCTCAAAAAGGAAAGAAAACCAAGGTGGGCTAAACCCGAAAAAGAAGAAACTGAATTAATAGAAAAAATAGTTACTGAAAAGGAAGAAAGAGAGTCAAAAAGAGAGCCAGTTAGCGAAGAGAAACCAGCTCAACCTCTTATAGAGAGGAAACCTAAGATGAAAGAACCAACACTTGTAGATACATTTATCAAAGAAGAGTACATTAAACCCGAAGAAGAAATAAGAGAGACGAAAAAGTCAAGGATTTCTAAGCCTGAGATAGTAGAGGAAACAAATATAGAAGAAATTGTCTCTGAAGATGTTATTGTGACGAAAGAAACCACAACGAAAGAGGAGCCTGTTAAAGAAGAGAGGTCAGTCGAACCACTTAAAAAGAGCAAGTCAAAGAAAAAGGATGAAACAATAATTAAGACCATTGTAAATGAAGAATGGGTTAAACCCGGAGAAGAAATAAAAGAGACAGTCATTGAAGAAATAATAGAAGAGAAACCCAAAAGCGCAAGACCTGAGAAAGTTGAAACCGACTTAACAGAGGAAGTAACAGTTGTAGAAACAATTGTTAAAGAAGAATACGTTAAACCTGAAAAAGAATTAAAAGAGAAAATTACTGAAGAAGTGTTAGAAGAAAAGTCAATAGCAGATAAGCCCAAGAAGGAAAGGAAACCAAGATGGTCTAAACCTGAGAAAGTGGAAGCCAAGTTAGAGGAAATAGTCACTGAAGAGGTTATTGAAGTAGAAGAAGATAAATCAGCACAAGAGAAGCCCAAAAGGGAAATAAAACCTAGGTGGACTAAACCGGAGGAAACTAAAATAGATGAAATTATAACTGAAGATATAACTGTTAAGGAAGAAAAGCCGACGGAAGAACTGCCAGATAAAGAAGATAAGCCGATATTACAAGAAAAGAAAGAGACAGTGGTAGAGACCATTGTTAAAGAAGAATACATTAAACCCGAAGGAGAAATAAGAGAGAGAATTACCGAAGAAGTGTTAGAAGAAAAGCCTAAGAAAATAAAACCAAGGTGGACTAAACCTAAGGAAGTTGAAACTAAAATAGAGGAAATTGTTACTGAAGAGCTGACAGTTAAGGAAGAAAAACCGACGAAAGAAATGCCAGATAAAGAGGAAAAACCGATACAACCAATAGAAAAGACACCTGATGAAAAGAGGGAGACAGTTGTAGAGACCATTGTTAAACAAGAATACATTAAACCCGAAGATGAAATAAGAGAAACAGTCATTGAAGAAGTTATAGAGGAAAAACCGGAAGTAGAAAAGCCTAAAAAAATAAAACCAAGGTGGACTAAATCTGAGGAAGTCGAAACCAAAATAGATGAAATTGTTACTGAAGAGCTGATTGTTAAGAAAGAAAAGCCAACGGAAATTCTTCCACTTAAAGAAGATAAGCCAATACAACCAAAGAAACCCAAAGAAAAGCAGACATTTGTAGAAAACATTGTTGAAGAAGAATACATTAAACCCGAAGAAGAATTACGAGAGACAATCACTGAAGAATTTATAGAGGAAAAACCAACAGAAGAAAAGCCTAAGAAGGAAAGAAAACCAAGGTGGACTAAACCTGAGCAAGTCGAATCCAAAGTAGAGGAAATTGTCACAGAACTGGTTACTGTGAAGGAAGAAAAACCAACTATAGAAGAAAAGACGGTAGTTGAAAAGAAGAAACCTAAGAAAAAGGATGAGACAGTTGTAGAGCCCATTGTTAAAGAAGAATACATTAGACCCGAAGAAGAAACAAAAGAGACAATCATTGAAGAAGTTATTGAGGAAAAGCCTAAGAAGGAAAGAAAATCCAGGTGGACTAAACCTGAGGACGTCGAAACTAAAGTAGAGGAAATTGTCACTGAAGAGGTTATAGTAGAGGAAGAAAAACCAACGAAAGAGCTGCCAACTAAAGAGGAAAAACCAGTAGTTGAAAAGAAGAAACCTAAGAAAAAGGAAGAAAAAGTTGTAGAGACTATTGTCAAAGAAGAATACATTAAACCCGAAGTAGAAACAAAAGAGACAACTGTTGAAGAAGTTGCTGAGGAAAAACCAACAGAAGAAAAACGTAAGAAGGAAAGAAAACCAAGGTTGGAAAAGCCTGAAAAGATAGAACATAAAGTAGATGAAATTTTCACTGAGCAGATAACTGGTAAGGAAGAAAAGCCGATGGAAGATCTGCCAGTTAAAGAAGATAAGCCGATAAAACTCTTAGAAAAGAAGAAACCTAAAGAAAAGGAAACGGTTGGAGAGATCAATATTAAAGAAGAATACATTGAACCCGAAGAAATAACAGAGACAATCATTGAAGAAGTTATAGGTCAAAAGCCAAAGAAGGAAAGAAAACCAAGGTGGGCTAAACCTGCTGAATTCACAACTAATGTAGAGGAATTTGTCACAGAAGAGGTTACCGTGAAGGAAGAAAAACCCAATAAAGAGCTGCCAACTAAAGAAGAAAAGCCAGTAGTTGAAAAGAAGAAACCTAAGAAAAAGGAAGAGACAGTTGTAGAAACTATTGTTAAAGAAGAATACATTAAACCCGAAGAAGAAATAAGAGAGACAATCATTGAAGAAATTATAGAGGAAAAACCAATAGAAGAAAAGCCAAAGAAGGAAAGGAAACCAAGGTTGACTGAAGAAGGCGAAATTGTTAAACATAAAGTGATACAGAAGCCAAGGTGCCTGGAAGAGACAGAAGTAGTTCATGTGTGTGGTATGGATATAGAAAGAAGAAAAACCTAGAATTACAATGGATTGGTAGGTAAATATGTGAAGACTAGTAGTAGTAAGACCACCCTCAAAAGAGGAAGAAGGAGACAGATTCATTGAAGAAGTTATAGAGGAAAAACCAGTGGAAGAAAAACCTAAGAAGGAAAGAAAACCAAGGTGGACAAAACCTGAGGAAATCGAAACTAAAGTTGAGGAAATTGTCACTGAAGAGGTTATTGTGGAAGAAGAAAAACCTACGAAAGAACTGCCAATTGAAGACGAAAAACCAGTACTTGAAAAGAAGAAACCTAAGAAAAAGGAAGAGACTGTTGTAGAAACAATTGTTAAAGAAGAATATATTAAACCCGAAGAAGAAATAAGAGAGATAATCATTGAAGAAGTTGTAGAGGAAAAACCAATAGAAGAAAAGCCTAAGAAAGAAAGAAAACCAAGGTGGACTAAACCTGAGGAACTAGAAACTAAAGTTGAAGAAATTGTCTCTGAAGAGGTTATAGTGGAGGAAGAAAAACCAACGAAAGATCTGCCAACTAAAGAAGAAAAGCCAATAGTTGAAAAGAAAAAACCTAAGAAAAGGGATGAAACAGTTCTAGAGACCATTGTTAAAGAAGAATACATTAAACCCGAAGAGGAATTAAGTGAGATAATCATTGAAGAGGTTATAGAGAAAAAACCAGGAGAAGAAAAGCCTAAGAAGGAAAGAAAACCAAGATGGGGCAAGCCTGAGAAAGTGGAACCCACGTTAAAGGAAGTCGTCGCAGAAGAGGTTACTTTGGAAGAAGAAACTCCAACGAAAAAAGAATCAGTAAAAGACGAAAAACCATCTAAGCCTGCTGAAAAGGGCAAACCTGAAAAAGAAGAAACTCAACCTAAAGTTAAACCCAAAAGTGAACCTAAGTGGCTTACCTTTACTGACGTTGAAAAATCTTCGCTAGATTTAACAGAAAATGACAATGAAAAAGAAATATTAAAGAAAGAGTCCTTTGAATCATTTAAACCAGATGTTAAAGAGATTACTTATTCCAAAATGGATGATACTTCACCTGTTGGATTACAAGAACCTTTTGAACAGAAAACAGAACCGATAGACAGTTTTACTGGTGAACACGATGAAACACATAAACCTGATATTACTGAAACTATTCCTAAACTTACTGACAAACAAATTACTAGACCAGAAACCATTCCTATTCCCTTCACACATACAACAAAAGACACTAAAATTAAACATGATGAAAAACAACCAATAACACCCGATGAATCACTTATTTCATATTCAGAACCCGAACAGACATATGTAATTAAAACCGAACACTTGACAGATGATGTTACACTTGATTTGAGTAAAAAACCAGAATTCAGTATTGTTGATCAATTTCCATTACAAGATGACAGTTTTGCACCAGGAGAAATATTTGACAAAATTAAACAGACATCAGACATTAAGTTTTTGAAACGAGGCACAGAGGGTAAACCTGACATTTTAACTGAAACTCTTTTAATGAGTAATATTATTATAGACGAAAAAACAGACACTCCTGAAACCATGTATACCACTGTTTCAGAACCATCTTATTTACCTGAGAGGCAGACAACACAAGAAACTGTTCACCAGATATTCACTGATACAACCGAGGAACTTAAAACTATACCTGCTGCTCAGACACCTATTACAGTAACAGAAATACAAAAAACAGATTTAGAACAGTTGCCCGAGCAATTAATGCCATTAGACATAAAACAGAATGAACAAAAAACAATCAAAATTTACGAAACAATAGATAAATCAACATTGGATACCTACGATAAGATAGAAGAAGAAACACCTGAAAGAAAGCAACCACAGAAACCTGAAATAAAAGAAAAATATATAACAGAACAAACTGTATCACAGGAAATCTCAGAAAAGAAACCTCAGAAAAGAAACCGAAGAAAAGAAATGGCCCGTGGAAAAAATTTATATGTGGGCATTCTTTGTCTTGTCTGAAGAAAATCAGCATTTGATTGTATGCGTCGAAGATGTCAGGAGTACGGAATATTTCTTCATATTGAGATTCTTCATTTGATCTTGAGATTTGAGGAGATCTTCCAAAATTCTCCGAAATTTTCATGGTTACAGAGATTTTGCTGGAAAAATTTGAGTTTGTTGCCCACGGATGAGGTAAAATAAAAGTTTTCGCGAAGGAAATTTCTGAATTAGTAAAACATTTTTTATGATAATATTTGATTAAAAGATTAAAATATTTTATAAAATAATTATTTTCTCATATATTATAAATAAAAGTATAAATAAACATTTTAAATAATTGAATAATTAATTATTAATATATAGTTATAGTTAAAGCTCGATTATACTGTCGACGCAACAATCTTCATTCGAACGTCACAAATGTGATAGTAGCTCAAACCAACTACTCCTTAATAGATGTCTTGATATAAATAATTACAAACAGATTAAAATGTTTTATTCTTTATTTAAATTTTAAATAAATACTTTGAAATACGTTTTGGAAACAAAGAAATTAGAGGACTTGCGATTTATTTTTTTTTGCTGTCAATATTTATGTAAAAATATTTTGCTTCAGTATTTTTTCATAATGAGAACAAAAAAGTAGGAAGTTCGAGAGTAGATTTTCGCACTCAATTACTACGCAGCACGTTTGTGTTTGAAATCAATATGTCAATATGTAATGACGCATTTCTGATTGGCTCTATATATAAATACTACTTATATTTTTGTAGCTTGAAAATTTTTTAAACTTGCTCTTATAATATTTGTTTATTATATAATACAAAATATATTTATATTGTTTTATATTATATATGTATATATATATATATGGTAATATATATATATATATATATATATATATATATTATATATATATATAAATATATATATATTATAGTATGAATTATACTATATCAATAACTTGTATGCTACGCAATAGATGATCAATCTCTTTTGGGATATAAGACATTTTTGGATATTTCATTTTTTTTCCTTTACATTTTACTAACGAATGAGTACATGTGAAGGATTACATTTTCATTTTCCCAAATATAAGATATTTAATGAGAGGTTTCTTAAAAAATCCGTTCTGACTCAAAGAAAAAAAAAAAAACGCAAGAGAAATTAATCTGTGCAACTAAATAATAATAATAATTCGATTATTATTATTTTTGTAAAGTGGTGACAATGTAGCTTTTCGGGAGGTAATTTTCGTGTGTGATGCTTGTGAGGTGGCAAAATTCATCCATAATCGTCGTTTTCCTTAAGGAGTATAGGAGTATTCTTATTCACCCCCAAAAGAAATTCTCCAAATATAGTTAATATATATATATATATATATTATATTTATATTTTATAATATATAATATATTATGATATTCTATATATATTATATATAGTATATTATATATATATGTTATATATATATATATAATTATTATATATATATATATTATATAATAATAATATTAATATATTATACTATATATATATATTATTATTATTATAATATCATTTCTTTATATTTTTATTACTATAATATTATTTTCAATGTTATAATATTTAATATTTTGAAGTACTCAGCACGAAAGAAGAAAAAGAAAAAAATATTTTTTTGCAAATTCTCCAAGACTCAACCGAGAAATTTGACCATATTTTTGGAGTGAAAAAAAATTTCAAGTACAAAGTTATATTATCTTTTATGGTTATATTATTTATTTATTTTATTTATTTTAATTTCTATATTAAGTTTCATTGTTTTTTTTTCATTGAAGAAAAAAATCTTACATTCATCAAAAATACGATAGATTACTTCTGACATTCCATCATATCATTAGTACATTTCTGGTTCGATAAGTTTTTTTTTGGTCAAAATTTTTGTATAATTTTTTCAAATTATTTTTTTTTTTATAATATATATTCTAGTTTCATATCTTCTTTATAATTTATTCTTCTATGCACCGTTCCGACGACGAAGAGAGTGTAAAATTAAACGAGGACGAATCCATTAAAACTCCTATCGACGAGTCAAAATCCGAATTCTGAGGGGACTCAGAGTCAATCGTTCTTCTTCCGTTTGTATTAAATATGTCTAGAACCTATTTTAAATTAGACTCTTCCCATCTAGCCAAACATTCCATTATCATGGTTTTTGACATTCTTGGAAAGGAATAGCTCAAGCGATTGGTTTTCGTCAATAGAATTGTATTTTCGACGAGGGAATAGAATCTGATACTGAAAAATTCGTAATACGTTCGTTTTTGCAACATTCGAAGGTACGTGTTTCTTAATAAATTCAACCACGCAACAAAGAATACAAATCTTGGGAAAGTTCAAGACTGAATTGGCGATTTTTAAAATCGATTTGCTCGGAAAAGTTCTTTTGAAGCTTCAACGAAATTCGTAAATATTTAATGGCAGCAGTAATATCATTACAGAATTCATACACACGCAAGAGAGCGTTGCAAATATTTATCGACTCATCTTCTTTAAGTTCACGATGTCAATTACGATGAAACAAAGACGTATTACTTTTGTTTCGAAACTTTGTTGCAATTACAAACCGCAACTCAACAATTATACACGAGGAATTGAATATACGAAACAATACCTAGACAGGTACGGCTTATTTAAAGAAAGACCATGTTCTTAATGATGGAAAAATCTTCGCTCAGTAAAAATTCTTATCAGCTTGTTCTAATGTTCAAATATATTACGCATGCCTGAAAAAGTGCGCTCAGCAAATCATTTTCAGCTATTATTAAATACGCAAAGTATGCCAAATCTTCAAGTTTTTCTAATAATTCTTATCATTCTGTATCTAATAATCAACCTAAACGTAAAGTTCTTTTCTGTACGTCTTGTGAAAATCACGCACATCCAACTTCAAAATGTATATTTCGCCCATTTTGCACAATGTGCCAGAAAAGTCATGCACGTGGGACGCAAAGTAGGTGCAAAGGAACTAGGTGGGAACCTTTCTCTCCTGAAGGATTGAAGAGGGTAAGGTATATAACTCAATCTGAGCAGAATAATTATGCTCCGAATCATTCAAATCTCCGTTCAAATTTTCGTCCCAGTCGACCCACTGGTCAAAACCAGTCTCATGAGTTGTCATTCGATACATATGAAAATCACGAACAACGTGATAGAAATTATCCTCATCATTCTTATCCTGAACTAGATGAAAATTCCTCATCACAAGTCAATCTTTTATACCCTGAGAATCGTACAGATTATTATAGTGGTAATAAAAACCCGATTCGAGATCGTGATATTTCCCCTCACTCACTTCAATATTCCGAAGAGAATATTATGTCTCAAGTCCTTCATTTGGATCCAGATTATGATTCAAATCTTTCTCCGCATGAGGAAGTTGAAAGTTTCTCTGCAGACAGAGAAAATTCTCATATAAATATCGTTTCAAATGGTCACGAAAGTCGTGAAACTTCTTTTAATTTTCAAGGTCAGTATGTACATAACAGTTCAAACTCAAACTTTGACAGAGGTCAAAATGGTTCAAAAAGAAGTTCAAATGTTAATTATTGTCTAATTCGACAAATATACATAGCATAGGTGCTAATTATTCAAATAATTTCAAAATACTTATTCAATTCCATTATATTTTCCCTCGCGCGGAATGCGAAAACAGTAAAGTAGGTAGAGTGCACCGTCCTGTTCATTTTTGAAGATGAAAGTTCTTGAATGAAGTAGTTGCTTGGACCAATTATGCTCAATGCAAGTTTATTAGTAATATGAGCAATAATAAGCAAAGGGCATGAATTTTCTTTCAAATATGCATTTTCTCCGCATTGCAAAATCAGTTAGACCGTCAAATTTCCGTAGTTCTTGTCCGGCGTATGTCAGGTTCGATTTCGTCGAAGTCAAATTCATTTTAATGTTAATTTTGGTAAGGAAACGAGTTTAATGTCTCGATGTCGTTGTATAACCCTTTAGAGACCAATTTTTAATCCAAATCCACAATACAAATGTGAATTTCGTAAAATGATGATCTTTTGAAAGATTATATAATCTATCAAAAACTCATTATCTCCTTTTCGAACGATATACTTTTAACTAAATAAATTTTATGTGGCACTCATGAAGGTATTTAAGTTTTTAAAGCATTATAGAAGGGTAAACAAAAAATTGAAATGGATTTTAAATATAAAGCTATCGTGAAAACTGACTTTAGGGGAGTAATATAAATTTTCTAGTGGATTACAATGACTTGTTTCTAACTCCCTGATGAGTGTTATCGTCACGAATACGCTAGTTTTAAACTATGAATTAGCTTATGGGTTAAATCGATTCAGTAAAGTAGAGATAAAGCACCTTACGAGCCTGTCAAATCTCCATATAAAATCCAATCCTAGTATTTCACTTATTGATGATAATTCTTTCATCCCAAAGAAGAAATAGTGAAATTATGGAGTTCTCAAAAGCTCGGAACGAGCCCAGTCTGAGTAAATCCCCTTGTCAATATCTATTAAAGTGGTATCAGAACAAGCTTAATAGTTCTGATGTTGTACATAATTCATTACGTGATAAAAAGTTTTATCCCTACCTTAATCTTAAGTTGAATTTTCCGAACATAAAAGTAGTATGTCATAAGGTTGATAAAGTTTGTCACAGTCAGATAAATTCCTCTATAGTTTGGTACGAGTACAAGTACCAAAGGTTTAACGAACCTTGTACAAGTTTTTATTTTTATCATGTAAATATAAAGATGTTTCAAAAAGCATATTTTATGGTTCAATTACGAGTGGAAAATACTGTTTTTTCTAACAGACAGAATCAGGTATTCGATCCTGGTATTAAAAAGGTTCATTTTAATAAGGACAGATATGATGGTAATGAACACATTGATTCGTGTGATGAGTCAGAAGATGAAGTTGAAAATGTCATTTTTCCAAATCAATACACACGAAATTTGCATAAAGTTCCTAATGATGTTCCTCCGAATAATGATTCAAATTATTCAAATCCGTCGTTTAGAGATCCTATAAAAAGGAATTCCATTCCAAATCTTTCTAATTCTAATGTACAAAACAGTCAAAATGATCAAACTTTTAATTCCGAAAGTACAACGAATTCTCCGTTTTCAGGTTTTCGTGATTCAAATGAAAGTTCAAATAATATAAGTTCGAATAGGTCAAGGTCTGAATCTGATCATTTCGATAGTTCCGATCATTCCGATGAAAGTTATCATCCCCATCAGCATTACTGAGGTCCTAGGGTACAGTCTCCTAAAATTCTTCGTTCAAGTAGAAAAATACTGCCTATGCATAGTACACCTCGTAATGATGATTCGCTCAATCTTCCTTCTTGTTCTCATGAAAGAAATAATATGTCTTTTTCAGAGTAATGTTTTCTTGTTCAAGGGTATTCTGTTCTTGTTCCTATATTCTGTTCTAACTTGGTACATTTAAGTAAATGGTTGGATGGAATGTAAAGAAGTGTTTATAGTATGTATATATTATATTTTTTTTATCTATTTTATCATAAGAACCCTTGACAGTCCTGTACATAAATCCAAAATGTGGAAAAGATTTTCGGTGAGTCGGGAAGAGAATTGAGAAAAATATTTTTTTTTATGATAATATATTATTTATTAGTTCATATTTATGTAAATAGAATGTCTATAATAGTAATGATTCCTTTTGTTTTTATGTAGCTCATTTGTGTTCAAACGAGTAGTAGTTCTTATTTTTAAAGAATGTTTTTAGCTAGGAAGGGGAGTTTTCTATACCGTTCCAATGTATTACTTTTGTAATAATACATTAGCTCAGTTAGATTCTTAGAAAAAACAAAAGAAATGTCAGTAGTATACTATGTTTACATTAGAGTAGAGTTTGCAACAAAAATTGTATATAGTTGCAAGCGCAGATAAATAGTGAGTAGTCTTTGAGAGCAAGTTGATGGAGTCAGACGTATTGTTGACTTGAGGAGTAGAGAGTTAAATTCTGTTGTTTAGCCGATTGAGAGGCTACGGTACTGTGAATATTTTATTTCTTAAATGTGAAGTGACTTATTATTTTAACATTGATATTTTGTGAAGTTTTTCTTAGAAGATATTTATTACTCTAGCAAGTGAGAATTTTGTATGTTCTTAAATAATATTTATTTGTTCGCAAATGTGTATTTGCTATACTCAACGATAAACTGTTTTCGGTGAAATCTATTTGAAGATTATTATTTGTTTTAACTTCGTGAAGAATATTTTTATGAAGAAAAACGTTCAATAAATATTGTTGTACCAATATTTATTTAAAGACTGATATACTGTGAGTATCGATTACATGTTAACTCTCTCCTCAAAAGCTCTCATTTTACGAATATAATTTTACTCAACTTTTATAATTTGTCTACGAGATAATATATATATTTTGATATTATTTTACTACAAGAAGAATCTATGTATAAAAGTAGAAACTAAGGTCATGACAAAGAATAATAACACATGTTTTATTTACAAGGAAAAAATGAAATGTATTTCTGTGACTATGTTTTATTAAAGAAAAAGGAAATATAATTATTTATATTTATATATCATATTTGATGAAGATAAAGTTATTTTTAGTAAAATTAAAACTTAACAAGAGTCTCATTTATGACCCACTACTTCCTCTCTCTCCATTGATGTTTTGCTGTTATTTTCATGAGATGATAGAAAGTTATTCTCCACATATTCTCTGTCAATACTGTCAATACTTTTTGACCTGCAACTTCGTGTAAGGGGAAATCTGAAAACACCCCATCGGTGTAATTCTGCAGAAGAAGAAACACCTGGAAAGAAGTGTCGATATATATATACATATATATATATATATATATATATATATATATTATATATATATATATATAATATATATATATATATATATATATATATCATATATATATATATATATATATATATATATATATATTATATATATATATAAATGTATACTTTTATATTTAGTTACCCTTAATTTAAGATAAATGTAGTTCGGGTTATCTGTTAGTTATCCATAAATCTTTTCCGATAATCGGTATCTGCGATAATTTTTGTTCCAAACTACCGATAACTAATATGGCGATAATTTATCGCGATAAACGGTTTCGGGTTATCTGCTATCCGATAAAATCTTTTATTAATAAATGGGTAATCCGCGATACTTTTTGTTTATATATAATATATATATATAAATATATTAATATATATATATAATATATTATATAATATATATTATATATATATATATATATATATATATATTATATATATATATATATATATATCATTAAACGATTATAAAAAATCTTATATAAACGGATAATCGTCACCTGCCAACTCTTACCAGGCCACCAAAACAAGGTGGAACAGCCTTTATGACAGCCTGGTGGTCCTTAACAAAGTACTGGTTGAGAAGAAAGAGGAACTGAACAGATGCATGATCCAACAGAGAAATCTTCCAGTGTTTGTTTCAGACAGACATTGACATTATGTCAGAATATGCTAGGGTTAAATAAACTAAATATTAGCCAGACGTTATTTCAATTCTTTTTATCTTTTATATTTTTACTTTTTAGCTAATGCAAAGTAATGCTTCCATTTTAAAAACTAGTTAAATAATATTTCTTTTTCAATTACAGGTCATGGCAACCAGTCGCCAGTTGCACTGGATCAAATCAAGGGGAGAACTATCATCTGGGCTGGCCTGATCCCCACCCTCATTGCGACCAAAAAAAAGCTGAATTGACTTGAAGACCAATGCCAGTCTCCATTCTGCGACCCTCTGGTCAATACCCTCCCTGACGCCATAGACAAGAGTTTCTCCAGCACCTTTGAAGATGAGGAGTACCTTCTTGGCCACTGACTTCCACCCCAAGTTTCGCCTGATGTGGATGAGGCTTTTGAAGAAACAATGGCGAAAAAGTTAGAGGTCAAGGCCCTGATGGAGAAGAAGGTGGAAGAGTTATTGCGGCGTACCGAACTCGAGAACGCCAACAGTACTAGCAGTAGCGAGGGAGAGGACATAGAAGAGAAGGACTACTACTCCAGCATCTGTGATGTAGATGATTACACTGAATAACTCAAGGTCCAACGTCATCAAAGATCAAATCAAGAGTAAAGCTGCTCTCATTGTAATAAGTGGCTGCAGGCGAAATCGACAGACAGCTTGTCAGACCATAAGCTTTTAACAATGAGAAGTGCTCATTTGATACTCTTTATAAGGTACAAACTGCATGCCGTCTAGCGCTGCGGGGAGCGATTGTCTCCCTTGGCAAGCTTCTACAAGCCAAGAGGAATTCTCTGTCAGATGAAAACTTTAGATATTGGCCTAATGTGTTTTTGTTTTGAAGGGGAACTACAAAATGCTGGCACGAAGTCAGAACCAGTGTTTTATTTTTAATTTGATAATTATAATTAATTAATTTTTTGAATTTCTTTGAATTTCTTTTTAACCTTTATCTTTTTCTTTTTACATACCTTATAGAATATATAACATCAGAGCATAATTAGAAATAATATTTTATTATAAAAAAAGTGGAACACTGAGAGAAACAAAGGGAAAAAAAATATAATTTATTTAATAAGATATTCAAAGTTTTAACAAGTTATATAAAGCAAGTAGCAAGATTCCCATATTTTCTGGGTACGTGTCGGAAAAGAAAACTGAAAATTTTATATTATAAACTATAAAATAGGCTGAAAAGAAGATGTAATCAATTATTTTTAAGCATTTTTCTAAAACCAAAATATTTTTTTTAACATTTTATTTATAACTATGATATGCATAAAAATTTGGATTTATCGATTATCGCCTTATCGGCGATGGCGATATTTTTATCACGAGTTATCGGTTATCGATGATAAGGTTTTCGTTATCGATTATAGTTATCGCGATAACATTTTTCGTTATCGTGCCCACCTATATATATATATATATATATATGTATATATATATATATATATATATATATAATATATATATATATATATATAATATATATATATATATTTATATATATATATATATATATTATTATATATTATATATATATATATATATATATATATATATATATAAAAACGATTTTGGTGGAGGGGGAGTGTATAAAATCCTGGATACGCCACTGTAAATATATATATATATATAGTTTATCTATACATTTATATATATATATGCTATGAGTACGTATATATATATCTTAATTTATATATATATATATATATTATTATAGGAGTATATATTTGTATATGTATATGTATACGTATCATATATATATATATATATATATATATATATATATATATATATATATATATATATAATATATATATATATATATATATAATATATAAATATATATATATATAAGTATATATATATATATTCCTATATTTCTTTTCTATACTTAGAAAATAAATAAATATAAACATATCGATAAAATTTAAATTTTTTAACCATATATATATATATATAATATATATATATATAATAATAATATATATTATAATATATATTTATATAATTAAATTTTATTAAAAATTTTATATATATATA
>JABUQX010011735.1:5000-7500 GCA_015478945.1 Trachelipus rathkii | reverse complement strand
AAAATGGCCGTCCTTACCTTGTTTGAAACAGAAGTTTTTGG
The DNA here is from genome assembly GCA_015478945.1 of Trachelipus rathkii. Taxonomy (NCBI): domain Eukaryota; kingdom Metazoa; phylum Arthropoda; class Malacostraca; order Isopoda; family Trachelipodidae; genus Trachelipus; species Trachelipus rathkii. Next base: position 7,459 of record JABUQX010011735.1, on the reverse strand, counting down.
AGTTATGTTCCATACATAAATTGAGCAGGAGAGATGCATAACGCCAGCTCATGAAAAATATAATATAAGACAAAGGCAAACTTATATTACTATAACAGCAGCCCCCATGAATCCGCGTGTTAATCCACCGACACAACTTCAACCCAGTAGAACTGCTCTCCAAAATCCCAGCGAAACTCAGGCAAATTACTGTAAACCAAGCCTGCCTGTATTGCCCTTTTCGACTTCTCACATAGTACACAAAGCAGAGCCCTTGATCAAATCTCCCGTCCTAAAGTGCGATCAACATCCTATCCCGAGTACAAATTTTCAACTAACTCAGCAATGAATTAACGTGGTTTATCACAAAAACTTGGAAAAAACATTCCTGCGAAACACATGTCGCCATACCTACCTGATAGGTTCTCCAAACACATGTGAGAGGAATGTCTCTCTGTCCCCTAATACACCTCCCACTATTACTCAAATTCCTGAAAAAGATGTCTAACACAAAGAAAACGAATAATCCACCAACTAATAGATTATTCGTTTCAAATACAAAGCATCCGCAATTTCTAAAGCCAAAACACACTAACCCTAGACGTAAAAAATGCAACTCAGAAGACACCTCGCCATAAGTCTGTTCTGAGATAAACAATGACTCAATAGATATGTACCTAAAGGCATCACAGGCTATCGAACAACCCATCAATCAACCCTCTGATAGTTTGCAAAATTACTCCAGCTCTTCTGAATCCTCCTATAACTTTCCTTCTGAATTTCTTATCTCAGCACTACCCTAAAGGATTAATGTATGCCGATAGCGAAGGCAAATGGATTTAGATAGCTCCTCAAATACAGCTTGAATACGATGACCCACTCCCTTTATAATTCTATCCTGGCGCTTTCCGAGGAGGGGCATTCGGAAAATCCGTACCAACGTAACTCCGAAACGCTTCTAAGCGTGCCTGGATCTGTTTTGAAGGCATGAAAGGGGACCCAGAGGTCTCCATCTTAAATAAAAATGTCCAATCTCTCCAAAATCACTTCGCATGATGACTTTGCTGCAAAATATGCCAGTATCAGACTTTGTCCAACCAACGAATCCTATATCGGAACCCCAACACTCTTTTCAAAAAGAATGACACATTTCCTGGTGACCACTTCCTTCCCAGTTTCACATGGAACAGGCTCCATATCCCCAACAATTTCTGAATCTGCTTCCTTGGTAATACTGATATCGCTTCCATTAATAACATGAGCATTTTGGTTGTTCTTCCAATGACCAACCAAACCCACACAAAAATAAGATGGACTTGGTTGAACTCCAAATTTATCTTCGCATTCCAATCGGAGAAGCCCCTTACCAATACCACTTGGGAAACTCCTACCCAAAAACGTGGTCGTACAACCCAAATCTTCTTGTTTGGTAATCTATTATTTACCACAAGGATTTTGTGCCTCTCCTCGTCGAGTCCACTCTCTGCTTTCTCTCCACTCTGAATCCCTTCCAACACTACCCTGTCACATAGAGACAATTGTCTTGAAGGGGTTATGTTCTAATCTTGAATAACCACCTTCAATAATAAATGAATTTTGGATGTTGATGAGTGAGCGTTGTCACGAGAAGTGGCGTTTCCTCTTTTCCCGGAGCTGCTTAGGATTCCTCAGGGGCTAGGCAGCCTCCTGCCCCCAGCCAGACGCCACAAGAACTCCCCAGTGACAATGCCGCGAGCACACACCGCTTCTCCGGACCTGGATGGACGTCGGGAAGTAGCGTGTAAATGTCAGGTGAGAGCTAGGTGTGCACACTCTAAGGTCACTGAGAAGGCTTCGACCACTCTGTACTCTTACTGGCAGTTGGTCCGCACCTGCAGAAGCTTGAAACGGTACGGCGGCCACAGGATGGCCGAACAGAGTAGCGCCCAGCAGAAGAAACTTGTGATTTGATTGGTGTTCAGAATCACATTTGATGGGTGTTCATGGTCACTTCAGGTGGTCACCAATTTGAAGGGGTTATGTTCTAGTCTTGAATACCACCTTCAATAATAAATGAATTTTGGATGTTGATGAGTGAGCGTTGTCACGATGAAGTGGCGTTTCTTCCCAGACGCCACTGTCTTAAAAAGACTGTCATCATAATATTTATAACAACACAGCATGGCCAATTTCCTTCAATGGAATACTAATCTAATTTTGAAGAACTTGTTCAACTAATAAATCATATGTACACCAAAGAGCATATGTTTGCAGGAACTTCGACTATATCATTGCGACCTCTTTCAACCGTCGGAATATAAATCGCCGCTAACCTCTATTGAAAGAGGTGACAATGATAGGGAAGATGCAGGAATACTCATTCATAAATCTGTCCCCTATTTTCCAGTCCCTCTTCAAACTAAACTTCATTCAGTGGCAGGACGAATTCATTTGTCCACAGACCTTGCTGTCTGCTCGATCTATTTGGCTCCAAGTAGTGA
>JABUQX010011734.1:25000-27797 GCA_015478945.1 Trachelipus rathkii | reverse complement strand
ACAAAGTTTCAACATTAATAAAGCTAACATAGCATTACCAGAACTACGAAATAATGTACAATGACAAAACCTAACACACCTTACGCCACGAATAAACTACTAACATTAACAAAGTTCTATACTTAACAAAACAGTAAAGTACCTAGCACAGCGTACAAAACGTAACCTTGTTCACACTTTTTCAAGCATATTCCTAACATTCAATGTTAATTTTACATTAAAACTATTGATTTACGTCACATTCGAGTATTTTTCGGATAAACTGTAGCAACAAAAATAGTTCTTTATATTACTAACCAGCGAATATATGCTAACATAAAAAAGTTTTCACATTAATAAAGCTAACATAGCATCATATGAACTAGAAAAATAATGTACAATGACAAACCTACACAAAACTTACGCACGAATAAACTGTTTTGTGTAAAACCCAAAAAAAAAACCAAAAAAAAAAAAGGGTTTTTTCCCACCAAAACTTAACACCAGTTAAAGTAAACTAACAATGCATACAAAACGTAAAAAAACCTTATTCATAAAAAAAAACTTTTTTTCGGGGAGCATATCTCTAACATAATTAACGGTAATTTTACATGACAGTATTTTAGCAAAAATTTATCATAACCTTGTCTAATTATCATACAGACCAACGAAATAACTGTAAACAAACAAAGTTTATCAACTAACATAAAAATAAGTTCTTTGATAAAATATCATTTAGTAAATAATAGTGTACTGATTTTAAAGCAGTAAATCAGTAAATCAGGTAAATCAAACCACAAACCCTTCCCCAGCCTCTCCTCCATGACCTTTTGATCTTTCGATTCAGGTCACATTCGAGTATCATTTCGGATAAACATAACGCAAAAATAAGTTTCCTTATATACTAACCATCGAATAAAATGCTAACGTAACAACTTTTTACATTAATAAAGCTAAACATAACATAGCCTGAACTAAAATATAATGTACAACGACAAAACCTAACACACCATACGTACGAATAAAACTACTAACATTAACAAACTTCCGCATTTACACAGTAAAGCACCTAACACGTCGTACAAAACGTAAACCTATTCCACTTTTTCAAGATATCCTAACATATCCAATGTTAATTTTACAATAGACATCGTAATATTTAACAAAAATTTTAGCATAACCTAACCTAATCATCTTACTGACAACGAATATAATGCTACGTAACAAATTTTTACATCAATTTCGTATATTTAAAAAAGTTCATCATAACCCGTCTAAATACGATTATCCCCAACGATAATTGCAAACATACAAAGTTTTAACCAAACATGAACATAAAAAATAACAAAATTTTATCCTGAATAACATAAAAATAAGTTCTTTGAATAAAATATTCACAGAAAAGCGTAATAGTATATGATTTTAAAGCGTAAATTCAGTTAAATCAGGAAATTCAAACCACCATCCGGCAGTCCCCTTATCCATCCCACCCGCTGTGATCTATTGAACTATTGATTCAAGTCATATCGAGTATCATTTTTGGATAAACATAACAGAAAAATAAGTTCTTTATTTATACTGACCTACGAATATATGCTACGCAACAAAGTTTTAACATCAATAAAGCTAACGTATCATTAACCTGAACTTAAAGTAATAATGATGTCAAATGCAAACCTAATTACCTCGCGTAAGAATAATAGCTGAATCCTGGAAAAACTTCCCAACTATCAGAATGTAAGTGCTAACAGGTCATACAATACCGATATGTTCCCACTTTTCCCGCATATCAGCAACAGGTAAAGCCGTATTATCTAACAAAATCCCTTAACAAAGTGACCAATCTATCAAAGATACCACCATCTTGAACTATAAATTGGCACTATCTTCACCAAAGTGTCACTCGTTTCGAGTATAACATCATTTGAACTATGAATAAACGTAGACATTAGCAAAATTCTCCGGCAAAAATAACATTACTAAACAAAAACTTAACCTAGGCTCACGTTTCTAACACATCATCGTCAGGTAACACAATAATATCTTACAAAACTCATCATTTCTCTAACAAATCAGTGTTAATTTCACACTGTCATAGTAATATTTAAAATAACGTACCTAACTTACGAATAAACAGTTTTCATTAACCAAGAGTATCTAAAGCAACACATCACCTCCCGAGAGAAAACCCAAGGGGATGCGCCCCTTGAAAGGGTGTGAATCCTGAGATGGGGGATCATCCCGATGGGATGTAAGCGGGCACTACCCCTTCGGGGTGATCCCCCATCTCAGGATTCACACTTTGTTACGCTAGCATATATTCGTTTGTCTGTATGATAATCGGACAAGGTTATGATACATTTTTTGCTAAATGTTACTGTGTCAATGTAAGATTAACGTTAATATGTTAGAGATATGTTTGAAAAAAGTATGAATAGGTTACGTTTTCATGCAAGAGTTACTTTACTGGTGTTAGGTGTGAAACTTTGTTAATGGTAACAGTTTCTCGTAAATTGTGTTAGGTTTGTCGTTGTACATTATTTTCTTAGTTCATGTTACGCTATGTTAGCTTTATTGATGTGGAAACTTTATTACGTTAGCGTATATTCATTGACCAGTACAATAATTACTGTTGTTAAGTGTGGAACTTTGTTAATGTTACCAGTTTATTCGCTCGTAAGTTGTGTTAGGTTTGTTGTTGTACATTATATTCTTAGCTTCATGTGATGCTATGTTAGCTTTATTATGTGAAAACTTTTTTACGTTAGGCATATATTCGTTGATCAGTGTATAAAGAATTTGTTTTCATGTTATGTTT
>JABUQX010011734.1:5000-12500 GCA_015478945.1 Trachelipus rathkii | reverse complement strand
GTATCCTTAGAAACAATGGAAAGTTTCTTGAAAAATTGCTAAAATACTTAAAAATTTTGTTGATTGTACAAATTTATTGAGGCACAAGGAATCAATGGATCGGAAATAATCCCAAATATGAAAAGGATTTGCATTTTTTTAAAAAGAGTCAGAAAAAAAGAACTATTTGAGGGACTTGGGTCTACAGTATCAGCATGGAAAAATACAGTAAAAAATAGATTCAGCATTTACTTTACTGATTAAGAATCTTGTGCTTGCTACCTATCTTGATCCACGCTTTAAAATTGCATTCCTTGAGGATGATTATAACCATTTAAAAAGTGGGAAGATTCTCTTAAGCAATGGATGTGCGAAGATATATGTTGTATAAACGGAAAGGAAACAGTTTCCACTATTTAACCAATTTTCAGATTTGGGGCCATAAGGAATCATGACATCGGCATAAGTCGCCAAATTGAAAATGATTTGCATTTTTTTTTGAAAAGAGAGTCAGAAAAAAAGAACTATTTGAGGGACTTGGGTCTACAGTATAGCATGGAAAAATTCAGTTAAAAATAGATTTCAGCATTTACTTTACTGATAAGAATCTTGGACTTGCTACTATCTTGTTCCACGCTTTAAAATTACATTCCTTTAGTGAGGATGATATAACAATATAAAAGTGGAAGATTTCTAGCAATGGACTGTCTATATATGATAATGTCATAGATATACGCGAAAGCAGAAAACGTTTCAACACTACTTTAAACTCAATTTTTCAGGATTTTTTATCTCATTTATCAACAGAATGGGGCGAAAAAAGTGATACTGAAGATTATAGTTTTAACTTCAATGTCGTAGACAATTATTTCAAACGCCAAAAATTTTTAAGAGAAAAGACCTTTTAAAAACAGCAAGAAACTCATTTCCCAAGGAGGAAAGAACAACATATATTGAAGAATTGAACGATGTTATAAGTAGAAATACAGCTAAAATAAAAATATGAAACTTAATAAAAATTCAGAAAGTCCCTTACAATGGTGGACATCGAATAAAGGAACCTTTCAGGCAATTTGGTGTCCGCATTTGCTAGAAAATATTTTCAAGCTCGTTTCCCTATTCCGTTGAAGTGAAAGATTTCAGATTGGAGGATCAATTTATTCTCCTAAAATGGATGCACTCAGAAACGGGAGAAATGTTAATGTTTTTGCACATACAACTTACGAGTCCATCGGATAATAATGATAATTTTTTTTCAAGATCTTACTTTTAGTAATTAAAGAAGCGGATAACAATTTTTAAAACATAGAAAAAAAAAAAAAATGTTCATCTTTATTGTAAGATTTTTAATATTGCTATTATTTTTTCAGTGGTTAAACAAATAAAAGGTAATTAACTAATTATTTCTTTACAAAGATAAATATAAGGAATTCAATACATTTAATTTATAAAGTTTTAAATATCTATAATTAGTTGATTTAGCAAAAAAAGGCATATATATATATATTTTATATATATTATATATATATATATATATATATATATATATATATATATATATATATATATATATATATATATATATATATATCATATATATATATATATATATATATATATATATATATATACAAATAATTGGAATCGGAATCGGAATCGGAATCGGCACTTTTGACTGGTATCGGAATCGGAATCGGCATCGGCTGGAAATTTGGAATCGTCCCATCACTAATAATAATAATAATATATTCTTAGAAAGCTTTCAAACCCAATCATGATTGATAATAATTATTAATTCAAAAAACATGAATATTAATAATAGTGTTTTATTATTTACTACGCAAATTAGTTTTTTTAAGAAAAATGCCTTTCAAATAATTCTTGTTCACAATGTGTGATGATTTTGTTACAAAATGTTGCTAATTATTTAATTGTGTTCGGAGATTTTTAATTTTTCTTTTTCTTTTCTGATTTGTCAATTATATTTTTTTTTCTCTCAATGTTTTAATGTTTTACTGAAATTTTTATTAACTTTTAAAATATATGAATAATAGTTACAATGATAGTGTTTATATATGTACATAATTTATTATTATTAATTATTATATATATATATATATATTATATATATATATTATATATATATTATATATATATATATATATTATATACCCTAATATAATATCATCATCATCAATCATTATCATCATCATCATCAATCATCATCATCATACATCATAATTATTCCAAATATAGTTGATTACCGCACCCTTTCAATCCCGAAAGACTGGGGTAAGGTGCGCAGTATGCACTAAAAAAAAGAAAAGTAGTAAAGGAATATGACACAACTCGAAAAGAAGGCCCAGCCTTACCGACGCCTTTATGCCCTTTAGAGAGAACCCTCCGACATCAGAAAAATTCACCCTAGATCTTCATGGGAACACGACGGACACTCGCTATGCACATTCGTCAATGTAGGGTTATACCTTGGCGCAGGTGGGCCACAAACATACCCCTCACAAACCGTGCCATTCACTCCTATTATGCACTTTCTTCTCGCCTTTCTGCCAAACTCACATTCCTCTCCTTCTCAGGTATTTCCTTTACTGACTCAATCCCATCTTTTTCTTACGATCTACCCAACCGGTCGAATTCCCAGAAACTCACACATACATCTACTTAACCAACCGACTATCATCCATCTTAATAATATGACCAAACCATCTCATGTACTTTCATTTATTCTCAATGGCTCATCTATTCCTTTTCTTTACACCACCCACAACTCCCAAATGTGTTTCATAATCTCATTTTATAATTCTTCTCACATCTCCTTACATCCCCTAAGATTGTCCACTGAACACATTTTACTTTAGATCTCTACCCTCTTATTAACATACATAGTTTCACTAATTTACATCAACACAGGTAACAACATACCCTCATGTAAGGCCCTAGCGCACTCAAGACTTAGTCCCTTTAAATCCACTAAGAATTTAATTGTTCCAGCCACCTCCAATCATCTAACAACTTTCCTACTACAACTTCTGCATTCCGTTTCCCTATGTCATCCAACATATTCCTAAGTATTTAAACCAGATATTTGTTCCCAGTTGCTCAAAATCCAGCATAACTTATACACCGAGGACTGTCCTCTACTCAACGCGAATTCACGAACCTTACCTTACTCCCTTACTCTATAACGTTTACTATTCAAACCCCTTCTTTTGCACCGCATACCTGCCAGTTCTATTTACCGAATCCTCTCAAACTCTCTTCAGATTCATCCCACAAAACCAAATCATCTGCACATAATAGGTAGGGCACCCTCCACTCTCTTCCATTCTCCATCAATCTAGCACCATCCCCTGCCACCTCCACCTGTAATTCTTTCATAGCCCCAGCAATATACAAATTGAATAACCAAGGAGACATAACACATCACTTCCTCACTCCGCTATTAATATTAAACCAATCGCTTTCAACTCTTTCACTTTTCATGGCCCTTCTTCCTTTTAATAAAGACAATAATGGACCACCATCTGGGTATCATACCAAGTATTTAGGCCTAAAAGATAAAGAGGCTGTAGAATTCATTTAAAAAAGAAAGAAAGCTTTCAAAGAAGAGAAGGCTGCTGAAGCAGAAAGAGCTAAAAGAAATGATCAACACAAGAAAGAGGAAGATGTTAGGAAAGCTGTGTTATTAGATAAACAAATCAAAGAAGCCGAAAGAAATGCTGAACACAAGAAAGAGGAAGATGACAGGAAAGCTGCGTTATTAGATAGAGAAATCGAAGAAACCGAGGGTACGCGGAATTTTGAATTAGAACGCCTAAGGCTGTCCAATCAGTCCCAATCCTCCCTCCATTCAAACAGTGTAACCTCAACGCCAACGTCAAGGTACCAAACATGGCCTAATTCGTCGAATTAAGGGACCAAACAAGCTCTACTGACTCAGTTTAACTTGACTGAGGATGGCTATCGTGCAAAATTTAAGGAAGCTAGCCCTAAAGCGGAGGAGGGTCCCTTACAACTCTTAAATCGTCTAAAATCTTACTTATGCGTAGAGTCAGCTGTGCGATTTTCGGATCAAACTATCAAAAGGGCTATCTGATCTCATGGTAGTGGGGATATTCCTTATCTGTTGTCCAAGGGAGGATCTTGGCAGTTCATCTCAAAGAACGGGACCTCTTTAGCTTAACGAACATTCGCATTACGCTTCTACAAGCAAGAGGAAGAAACTGTCCCAAATGGCAAGATATGTATCTTCCCAAGGCAACAGTTAGTAACGAAGAGGTTTTAAAGGTAACACCCTACGCCAACCCACAAAAACTTGCGGGAAGTGTAACAAAGTTGGTTATGCCTCAAACGCATGCTAGTCAGTCCAGAAGGAAAGCAATAAATTTTCACGGAATTGAAATAAAAATGACCAAAAAATCAACCATGATGGTAAGCCATAGGACAGAAGGTGGAATGAACCAAGAAAAGAATTTTACAATTCCGCCGTTACCATTGATAGCACTGCTAACAAGGAAGACGTTGCAGTTTCGTGCCAAATCATGGAAAAAGATGAGTGTGATGATATTCGTGAGATGCTAAAGAACGGCATATTACATATCAACGGTAAGACAATATCTGTTATAATCATGTCTTGTCAGGGCGGTTCAAACGTGAGACCTCTCAGCATGCCCGTTAAGAATGGCACATAAAAAAGGGTTTTGAGGTATCCATTCCACGCGATACAGGTTGTAGAGGTGCGATTGTAAAAAGGAAATTTGTGAAAGTCCACCAATTCACGAGTAAGTTAAGGAAAATGATCTTAGTCGATAACTCCCTCAGAACAGTTGCCAAAGTGAAGATTTGAATCCAAACATCGTTTTACACGAGATATGTCGAAGCTTTATACTTAAAGGACGCACTTTACGATTTAACATTGGGTAATATCCCAGGCGCGTCAGGTCCTAAGACAATAGGGTTTGGAACTAGTGACAGACTCAATAACAGCAGAAACGCTTTTGCTGTCAAGACAACCCAAGAAGTTGAAAATACTGACGAAGATAACAAGATGTTGCGAAATGCGAACAATAACACACGGTTGCAATGTCAAGAAACCCCTAGTCTTAATAAAGGTGCGTCTAACGACAGCATATTCAATATATTAATCATAACTGGTAATTTGATGATGAAACACGATCGGTTCATCAAAAGGCACAGCAAAAAAAAGTACAGAGTCGCGCAGATAATACTCCAAGTTCTTGCTCCGTCGAAGTCAACGTTAGTGATACAATGCAGACCGAGATGACGCGAGAGGTGCCTGAAAGAATTAATAGTTAATTAGAGGAGGTGTAACACCCATTTAGACTAAGACTGGATAAGGATCAAAGTTTAGATGTCAGGAAAGATAGATTATTCGAGCTTCAAGAGACAGATTCCACCATGGGAAATATCCATATTATCTCTGAAAAAGGTGACAAAAGATTCAAAAAGAAAAATGGGGTTCTATATAAGACGGAAAAAGGGAACGGCATAATAATTCGGAAATTAGTAGAGCCACACTGACTACGCGCAACACTTATGGTACTGGCTCACGAATCTCTGTTATCGGGACATTTGTTTATAAGAAAAATCTTAGATAGGCTTCAAATGTGTTTCTATTGGCCGAGGCTACACGATGACGTGTGTCGCTTATGCAGTTCAAGCGACCCGTGTCAGAAGACTTCCCCCCTAACGAAGATACCTATAATCGATGAGCCGTTCAAAGAATCACGGTGGATATAATAGGGCCTATCAATCCACCGTCGCAGAAGGGATTTAACATATATTAACCTTGGTAGACTATAGTACACGTTAACCCGAAGCAATACCTATGAAGAACATCACGACTCAAACTGTAGCGAATACTCTGGTAGACATTTATAGTCGATTGGGTATACCTCAGGAAATGCTGTCGGACCTAGGGACGAAGTTTGTGTCCCAGCTGATGAGTGACGTATCAAAATTACTCAAAATTAGACAAGTTTTCACGTCACCTTACCATCCTATGTCAAATGGCCTCGTTGAAAAATTCAATGGTGCGTTAAAATCTATGCTTAGGAAGTTATGTCAGCAGCAACCCAAGAAGTGGGCGAACTTTATCAACCCTTTACTCTTCGCATACATAGAAGTTCCGCAGGCAAGCACCGGATTTGCGCCATTTGAGCTTCTGTACGGTCGGACAGTGCACGGACCAATGCAAATTGTAAAGAACCTTTGGACCAAAGGTGAGGCGAGCGGGGTTGAGAATACTTATCAATACATTTTCAAACTAGGGGAGAAGTTAGAAGAAACTCTTAGGATGGCCAGAGATAACTTGGAAAAGGCTCAGACGAAATATAAATATTTTTATGATAAAAGAGTCCTGCCAAGAAGTTTTAAGATTGATGATAAAGTATTAGTTCTTCTCCCAACGAATCATAACAAGCTACTAATGACTTGGAAGAGACCTTACAAAGTTGTGGAGGTCATTGGCGGATGTTGCTACAAGATCAGATACGGTGATTCGATAAAAAGAGATTTTGACACGGTTAATTTAATTAAAACAGTATCATAGTCGGAATAGCAGGAAATTGTTAGGTCGTCTGAAGAAAAGTCACGAACTAGCCTTAGTCAGTCCTTGAGGATAGAAGGAGGAGGAAGTGGGAAATACTTCTCGATTCCGGAGGAAGGAAACGCAGTCGTTGAAAGAGAAGGCGTCGATGACATTCGACCATTGGTAATTGGAATGGAAGGCTTACACCATCAAGAGGAGTTAAGTAAATTTTATTTCGAAATACCAATGTTATTTAGAATGTTACAGGCGGTTGTATGTTCTTTATAATGGATGATTATTTAAAAACCTGCGTAGATTCCGTACGGTCAAACCTTATTTCGATCCTCATGCCATTAGGTCTTCTCAGGTCGATGAAAGAATCTGTAGTATGTTAAAAGATGGGAATAAATCGGGGATTCGGATTCCCTTACGGGCAATCTACCATATTGTCTGTAGCAAAGCATGAACAAGAAGATTGGGTCCAAAACCGTATATGTGCAGACTTCAGAAATTAATACCGATAAAACGTTTCCGATCCGGACCTATGACCGAATCACTTGAGGATATTTTTTCTCCGTTTCGAGGATCGACGCATTCTATTTTTCGAAAGCTTGATTTTTTTCAAACAGGAATACTCTGGCAATACTCGGTCCGTGCGATAAAGCGCATCATACTCTACAGGAACGGCCTCTCTCTTGTGAGTTCAGCCACGCTCCGGGCTTATCGAGTTTCTAAAGTATGTCATTTCGGCTTTTGGTGAACCTTCCGGAGTCCACCATTAAAGGGATTTAGGACAAAGTGTTTGCAAAGGGATTCATCACACACTCCCCGGCGAATGTTATTATTTTGATGATCTCATTTTTACACAAAGGTACTGGGAAACTCATATTTTAGAGTTTGCAAGAACTTCTCAAATCACCGCTTTTTCAACAGCTGGATTTACAGTTCGACCA
>JABUQX010011733.1:5000-55010 GCA_015478945.1 Trachelipus rathkii | reverse complement strand
CTTACCCAACCTATATATATATATATAATATATATATATATATTATATATATATATATATATATATCTATATATATATATATATATATATATATATATATATATATATATATATATATATATATATATATATATATATATATAATATATATATATATATCAGTTACTTTATAAATGTTGTAGGGAAGATTATATGCTTGGTTATTTGGTCAAAAGAGTGCCTTCGACGTGACTGAAGGATTGATTGGTGAAGAATCAAGGTGCGTTTTGGAGTGGTAGAGGATGCATGGTATCAAATCCTTACATTGAAACAAATGATTGAGAAAATGTGAGAAGAAGAATAAATTATATTAAGGTTTTATGGATTTGCAGCAGGCGTATGATAAGATTAATATGGAAGCTCTATGGCAGGTGTTAGTGATATATGGTGTTGGTGGTAAGATTCTGAATGGAATCAAAAGTATGTATGACGATAGTGAAGCGTGTGCAAGAATAAATGGAGTCAAAAGTGATTGGTTTAATATTAATAGCGGAGTGAGGCCGGGATGTGCTATGTCTCCTTTGTTATTCAATTTGTATATGGATGGGGTTATGAAAGAATAAGAGGTGGGGGTGGCAAGGGATGGTGTTAGAATGATGGAGAATGGAAGAAAGTTGAAGGTGCCATACCTATTATATGAGGATGATTTGGTTTTGTGTGGCGAATCTGAAGAGAGTTTGAGAGGACTTGTAGTGAGATTTGGCAGGGTGTGTAAAAGGAGAGGTTTGAAAGTAAACGTAGATAAGAGTAAGGTTATGGTTGAAGGTGAGGACAGTCCTCAGTGTAAAGTTATGTTAGATGGTGAGCAGCTGGAACAAGTGTCTGAGTTTAAATATTTAGGATATATGCTGGATGATGCAGAGTGAATGGCAGGAAGGTGGCTGGTGCAATTAAATCCTTGGTGGAAGTAATGGGACTAAGTCTTGAGCGCACTAGGGTCTTACATGAGGGTATGTTGTTACCTGTGTTAATGCATAGTAGTGAGACTATGATCTGGCATAAGAGGTATAGATCTAAAGCACAATGTGTTCAGATGGACAATCTTAGGGGCGTGTTAGGTGTGAGAAGAATTCATAAAATGAGGAATGAATGTATTAGAGAGTTGTGTGGTGTGACGAAAGGTGTATATAAGAGAATAAATGAAGGCATGTTGAGATGGTTTGGTCATGTTGAAAGGATGGATGATAGTCGGTTGGTTAATGTATAGTGGTGAGTGTGCTAGAAATCGACCGGCTGGGAGACTGAAGAAAAAGTGGATTGAATCAGCAAAGGAATGCCTAGGGGAGAGAAGTGTGAGTTTGGCAGAGGCGAGAAGAAAGGTGCATAATAGGAGTGAATGGCGGGGTTTTGTGAGTGGGTATAGTTGTGGCCCACCTGGGCCAAGGGATAAACCCCACATTGACGAGATGCCATAGTGAGGGTCCGTCGCAGTCCCATGAAGTTCTAGGGTGGATTTTCTGACTGGGACGAATTCTCACTAAAATTTATAAAGGGGATGGGAAGGCTGGGCTTTCTTTTTGACTTGTGTCATATTCTTCTACTACAAAATTGTTTTAAAATGCCATCATTCGTAAAGATTTTTTATTATTAATGATGTGTGGGGCGCAAAAAACAGGCAAAAATCTTGTATAGAGTGTTAAAACTATGCCACAGAAAAATAAAAGAGGTAGTACACCAAAAACATTCAATACAACTCCACTTCATAAACATACAGAAAATCATCACCGAAGAGAATATCTGGAAGTCAAAAATTTGGATAGTATTAGGGAGAATCCTGTATTTTCAAGAACAGGGGACACCCCAAAATAGCGAAAGATCAAAGCCGTGAAACAAGTGAGTCTTGGAAGATAGTTTCTCCCAAAAAAAGATTTGGCATATGAACTTAACAATGGGTCAAAGGCAAATTTCATGAGAAAATAGCCTCGACAACTCGCTGAGTGACATGCTTATGCAAGAATAACACCAATCATCCCGTCGTATTTCTATTGAAAATCAATGGCCAAAATATCTTATTCCTAGTAAAAAATATTTTGTAGGGAAGATGTTACCAGCTTCATACAGTACATTAGGATCAGCAGTACTCAAGAAGTTATCTAAGGCCCATCAGATATCACTTACTACAGATAATGACAGCTAAATATTTAAACGCAGCATTTATTTCTATTAACTGCTCCACTAGGCCTAACAGTGAGTTTTGAAAATAAATATACTATTTCTAGAATTTTATTTTTTATTAGCTTATTTAAAAAATATTTAAGATAAGCAAAAAATGATAGTTACGACAAGGATCACCTATTATATTTTGTAAAAAAGAATGGGGCTAGGTGCTTATCAAAATAAAATCTCTTCTATCAAATGTGTTTCTCAGAAGTTGATTAATAATTCCGGTTCCGGCCGGAACCAAAACTGGAAAAAAAATGCCAAATTCCGGCTGGACCGGAATTCCTGTATACCTCTAGTGACAACTGTAAAAAAAAAAAAAAAACCTTCGGTGGCAGATATGTGGCAAAATGAAACTGAATTCCCCTAATTTCACCCCATTGATGATGATGCATTCAGATCATCCAGAGAAAATCGCACTCTCCCTCGAACATTACCCTCAGATGGACCATATGTCGCAACCACACAAATTTTGACCTTTTTCAAACTTAAATTTAACCTTTAGAATTCTACTACTCACACACACAAAATCTACTATAGCTCTCTACCAAAAGTCACTCATCAGAATTGCAAAACCTTCTACCCCCCCTCTCTCATTCCTTCCACACCAACGACACACTCCTTTTCAACTGTTTCATTTGCATCTTGTTTCAGGTCACAGTGAGCAAATCAAATATGCCTTTTCTAAATACCAATCACCTCTCTCTTCTCCTCAGCATTTATTCCTCTGACATTCCATGTACCTGGGTTGGTGATTTTTTTTATTTTTTTAAAAAAATCAAAAAAATCAAAAATCAATGATTTTTTTATATTTTTTTAATTTTCTTTCTGCAATAAAGTACATTTTAAGATTTTTTGACTAAAAATAAGTAAATAATTGAGAAACATTGTGAAAAAAGTTAGTAATATTAATATTATTTAGTTTAATTAAGTTATTTAAATTATTATATAGAGTTAAAATATATATAATAATCTGAGTAATCTAATTTTATAGAATGATTTCTTTGATTCTGACGAAGTTTGAAACTACATTAATGGAATTATGCTTATTATATATAGATGAAATATACTTATCATTAATCAGGTGATAACTAGTAAAAATTAATAACTGAGAAAAATTTTTATTGTTACTAAAATAAAAGGAAATAAAAAAATACAAAAGAGTTTATTATGATTTTTTGAGTATTTCGTAAGGCAAGAATGGAATCGGAAAAAGATTTGGATATATAGAGATAAATTAAGTAGAAGAAATCTATAACATTAATTAATAATAAGATTTTAGAAATTTTTATTAATAGTTAAAACTGCATTTATTAAAATTATATATATATATATATAGCATAATGACGCCTAGCTATATATATATATATAGTAGATAATAACATATTATATATAGAGATAATATATAATATATTATAATATATATATATATAAATACATATATAAATATATATCTATATTATTGAGATTTAACCCCTGGAGAGCCTACCAGTCCTCACAGAGGGTAACTCATCTAGAAATCATTATAAATTACTGCAAGAAAATGCAGAAATTAAGAAAACTCAGTATCTGTACTACGGGTTGGACAGAACTAAAATATAATACAAATATATATAAGAATATAGTATATATATATATATATATATAATATATATATATAACAATATATATATAGTATATAGAATATAAAAGTAAGTTATAATATATATAACAAAGCCTTTGACACTGTCCCCACATACAATCCTATACGAGATAATCCTTCAATCCCACCCTTAGAAAGAACAATGACAAAAGTGGGCTCTCCAAACTATCCTACACCAATCGAATACCGCCAAAGTCCTGCCAATAAAAGGAACCCTCTCTTACAACATCCAATATATAGACCCTACAACTAAGAAGCGCTTATCTGTCACAGGAGCGAAAAAAAACTCCCTTCCATTCCTCATATATCATACTTGACCAATGAAGACTGATCATTCCAAATGAGTACCATAATTAAATGGGTGAATTTGCTACAAGCGTCAGTATATTGATTTCAGCTTATCTTACTCAATATTTTCCAGAAAACAAAATAACCAGATTTGGTAAAATAACGAAAAAAGAAACAACAGCTCAACACCCTTCAAAGACAAAGTAACTCGAACATGTAGTGTGATAAGAAAGCTAATGAGAAATACACACTCCACAACAAAATAGCCCAGACTAAGAATCAGTACCCCACCACTAAATATAATGCCATCCATCTACCTCTCCACCAAAGAGAACCACCCCACCGCCAAGTCCATAGCCTAGCCACAACAGAGGTTCCCCGAAAACCGACTCAGAATTTCACGTCCACATCGAACAATAACCCCATTCCTCCTAAGACATACATAAAGCCCCAAAAATATAATACACTCAATCTTACGACACACATTATGACTATTCTAAGCCCCCGGCAAACTATGGATTCGAAATAATGCTTAAAGATGACTCAACGAATGATTGGATACAAACACAAGTACATTATTACATAACGATTCGAAGAACTTATCTTACTCAACACTAGATAAACATTCAGCGAGCAAAGTAAAAAATCACACGCCTTACCACAAACCTACAAAACAACTATCTGATCGAGAACGAATAATAAAACTTATTGCCTCCCCCGCATTATGAGTCTCCAGCACTATAATCATACAAATCCTAATACATTATAAAACAATATTACATAAGTTATCAACAAAAATACACTGTCACACTTTATGAAATTATATATAATCATGTGGATGTAACTAAAACGTATACCCCCAAATCCAGACATTTAATAACAATATATAGAATATTAAGAAGATTAAAAATAAATCGCCCAGAAACGACGAGACTCGTATTCTTCCCATCCCTACCCAACTACGTATGAAGATGGGTTAGCAGGACATCAACCTATTTAACACAAAGAAAAACACAATCCACTTCGCCACCCATCGCGAGTCACACTCAAATACATCTCCGAAACCCCCCGATCTAATACGATCGTAACCATAATCCTCCGGCCCTACCTCAAATCAAACTAAGTACACTATACTGAATAGACATTACCTAACCATCTAACTATCTCCCCACTGGCCATGACCCCTAATAACCCAGTTATGGTGAACATAACAACATCGGCACAATCCACTACAGTCTAATTGACACTAAAATCTGGTGCAATACTCTACAATTAATCTCGCACCTCAAAAGTAGACATGAGATACTTAACTAAAGTCAACTCGCTAATGCCCCATAATATACATCTCTCTATCAGTATAAGACAATCACTGCTCCATGAAAGTACGACTCAGACTATAAACCTACAAGACGGAGTCAGATACAGGTCAACTACCCAATAACTACTTTTGAACAATGATTAAATATTTCATGCATAGTGCGAATGAAGTCTGCACAAAACGAGTAAGTGATTGGTCCCCACATACTGTCTACAAGATGATCCGAGCCGCACCAATACCCAGCGACATCATGGAGCACTCCTCTGAGTAGACCATCTTACACCTCGAGCCCAGTCACCACTTCGCTGATAAAGAGAGCGTCCGCTACTCTTCGATCACCTGTCGCTGAGATGCGCTCAAGAAACAGTGAGGTCGCTCGTTTCTAACGGTCTTGACCCCTCCAATCAACAGGTGGTGTCGTAGACAGTATAATATTATTATTACTAATGCCGATAGTTGTAGATTAGGTTGAGGGTGATTTATAGAATAAGGAATAATAAAGGAGATACTCCAGGACTCCTTACCTTTACATTGGAATATATATTCTATTACTATTTATATCGTACGTGAAATATATTATATGTAATTGTAATATAATATGATAAATATTCAATACTTATATGAATAAAAGAATATAATTATAAATATTCGTAAAATGTTTTCAATATATAATATATATATAAGTAAATATACTAATGTTCTAAAATAAATTATATCTATTATATATATATACTTAGATTCTCGTTTACGAAAATCTAAAATATCTTTGCAAAGTAATCATTTAATCTTAATCTTAATTAACTTTTTAAAAATAAATGAAATTTGAATATTTCCACCTAACGTCAGAGTTGATATGTTAAATTTGTCATATTTCATGTTATATAGATAATCATTTTGTCAAAAGTATAATAAACAAAAAAAACTCAGAGTCATTTAACTATGATAAGAAAGAATAAAAAATTATACGAAAAAAAAAAAATATTGGCTGGTTAAAAAATATATGCAATATAAAAATTAAAGGAAAGCCTCTCAAAGTTAAAATTTTTTTTTTAGAATTCCTTTGTTGTCTAGCTGTTAAGCAGGTAAATTACAACAGCCCCGGCATCAAGAAATAATAAAATCAAAAAAATTCATTCGGAGTTTTATTGATTTTTAGATTTAGGGAGAGGGCAAATTTTGTTCTAAATTATGTATAATTTAAGTATTCAAGTATCAACATGACACATGGAGATTCATAATTGTCAATACAGTAACACAAAGAAAATAAAAAAATCAAAGATATTTAAGTTACATGTAATATTAATTTACTATGTTATATAACTTATATTAAATCAAATATATAAATTATCAAAGACAAAGATTTATTACATGAATTACTAATATCAGCTCTTACTGAAATTAATAGATAGATTAGTATGTTGAAGAATTTTTGATACTGTCAATAACAAAAGATAATTTGAACATCACAGCTATTACCTTATTGAACATTCCCATACTGAATATTCATTTCTCAAGTGAATATCTCCACTTACCAATCATCAACATTTAATAAGATAAAATATAGAATAACCAAGTAAGAGAGTCATGAGCTCCCTTATATCCCTAAATCTAAACCCCCACCTCACTTTCAACAACATCGACAATTGAAAATTGACTATGGTGGTGAGTTTTGACAAGCAGTTCAACAGGGATACAGTAGTCCCTCGTAGAATGCGGGGATTAGGTTCCTGATCCCCCGCGTTATTGGCGGCATTGCATATAATTTTAACCTTCCTGAAAAATCATTAATTTTAAAATTTTGCCATTGTATAAGGTGAATAAAATAGCAGCAGTATTTTATTTATCCTTAATAATAATTGAATAAATTTGCAGATACGATGTTGTTTACAGTACAGTATATAAACATATTGACTAGTTAATTAGTAGGATATTTATTACATCATAGTACAGTACTGTTCCTATCTTAAATTGAACAAAGAAAGTTTTTTTTTAAAATGAAAAGACTATACAATATATAAACCTTTATAAGTTTGGAGATAATTTTATATATATATATATATATATATATATATTATATATATATATATAATAGTATATTATATATATATATATATTATATATAATATTATATATATAATATATATATATATATATATATATATATATAATTGAATACCCTAAGTACTGTAATATAAAATTTAAAGTTAATCCAATTGCACTCAAAAATAGTTTCTTTCAAAGTGTAAATGAAGATGAAGGAGTTGGAGATGTAGGCGGTTCTGAATCTGTTGACTGCATAGGCTGCTTTTTTGAGAAATACATCATTATCAGTAATTGAAGCTTTTGCGTTTTTAGCTCACCAAATATTTCTATTTTTTCTTTTTTCTTATCTTTTAACATATGTATGATTACAAAATTTTAATTTTATTTTTGCAATTTTAATTTTAATTTTCATATTTTTAACATGTATTACAGAATTTTAATTTTGCATTTTTAATTTTTCTTAATTATCTTTTTACCAACCTTGGTATAGCAAGACCGCATTCTATAAGACCCCGTTCTATGAGGGACGACTGTATATTGGAATTTTTCAGCTGCAACAATGAACAACAGCAATAAATATATTTATGACAACATAAATTTTACTGGTAATAAGTGTCATTGATTCTTTTTACTTTCAGTTATGTCCTACATAGTATAGAGACTTCCTGTGATCTTCAGGTTTGACAATGGTTCAAATACCATTGTCTTTTTCTATTTTCATTTTAGAGACCATATACTCACATAGTCTATTGTGATCATAAATGATTTTACTCTGTCAGTACATTCTGTAAGTTGAAAACACGTTGATTTCCGATGAACCAATCGTTAGAACCAATTGCATGATGAAGTCGTCAATAGCTGAGATGATTGTGTGCAGTAATATAGAGATCAGAAATGCTGATCCACACACATTCCATACCTGTGAAAATACAAAATGATTAATTATTAAGCTCATAGTAAATATAATTTATACATGGTCGTGGTTTTATTAATTATTTCCCGTTATTTATGGAAATATTTTAATAAATAGCAATAATCTTTTTTGATCAAGATTACAATATTACAAATAATATAGCATTTAATAAAATGAATTCATTGTACCATTTTATATTTTATTTAGAAAAATGGGTTCATTGTACCATTTCATATTTTATTTAGTAAAATGGATTCATTGTACCATTTTATGTTTTGCATAATCACATGACCATCTTTTAGATAGATTTGATATATTAATTCGATTGCATTCAATTTGGACTCACTCAACGACAGATAACAGAATCAACTCTTTAGGACTTTTTATCGTTATTCCAAAGTAACTTACTTGAGTGAAAGTTTTTACAAAAGATTTCAACTTTTCAAAGAAATAGTGAGACAAAAAGAAAATTTTTACTTTGAATTTTTCATAAAATATTTTTTTCTTCCAATCCTTTGAATAGAGATCTAATTCATTATACTACTGCATTCAACAACAATTCCTTTTTTTTTTTTTTTTTTTTTTTTTTTTACAAATGACTGTCTCTGATGATGTATATATATACTCGATAGGGGTGGACATAACGTTTGGTAGTTCCTTGACTGTGCCCATAAGTCAGGTAAAAGGACGCCACCAGCTGGCCGGAAGCTTCATAATAAACTTATCGTCCACTTGTACGTCCGAGGGCTCTCCCATGACAGAAATCGTTGGAGTGGCCAGGAAGATGCAAAACCCCCAGGAGTAGTTCCAACAACGACATTGCGTGTGGAGTTATTGAACCCACAAAAATCGGTATGCCGAGAACTACTTGAACTTTCAAACTCCACCATATTCGATGAATTTACATTTCGAACCACGAATTCCGGTGATCCAGGTAAATTATAAATTTCTGTCAATCTAGAACAATTAATACTAGGTATGTGCCTAAAGTAAGTGTATTGCACAGGATTTCCTACTGTATAAGTAGCATTCAAAATTTCCTTACTAGTTTTTCCTTCAGTAGATAAAGGCAAAGATATCAGATCCTCATTGTCACTTTGCAATGTCAAAGAATTTATAACTGAGTTATAGTGAAACTGAATGGGATACTCATGAGCATACAAGTCATGGTAATCCAAAGCCGGTGTATCAACTTCACCATTGTTGGATCCAACGTGGACGTCACTCAATTTACTTGGCGAACTGACGGGAATACCAACAGACCCCCTGTTAGGAGTAGAAGTGCCTATGGCATCCGGGATGCTATCATACCCATCCCTTGGTGACGGAGGAATCTCAACCGGATGTAAATAAAATTCAACATTCACAGTCGAGGGTTGGATAGGGGTAAGAACAGAACACGACGAGCCATCAACAGATGGACATTCTAATTCCCCCACTCCACACTGTAATTGACCAATATCACCAGTTAGATCAGGCAAGTTAGAGTAAACATCCAAAGCTATGGGGTTGAATTGAATAAATCCTTCAAAGTCTGCTTCTGCCTCGTCTATGGGATCCAATTTGCCATCCATCCCTAGTGGATCCCAATCCAACTCGTTGGAATCCGCAGACGTGGTACTTATCTCTGAGACCAAATCTGAGATTTCCATAACATCATTTTCCTCTACTAAATCTCCTTCATCCGGAAAGAACTGTGCACCAATCTCCCTATTTCGAGCAAGATATCTCCGCAAATACCCAAGAACTTCAATCCAGCCCCTCAAATGGGAAAAATAGATTTTCTGAAGTCGATCAACAGGTTTATTTAACAGCCGAATCATGTAAGTAATTCGATTACGATTCACTGCGTCGATTATAAACGGTTCTTCCCACTTACTTTGAAACTTCATAGTCGTGCTCAGACCTGTTCAAATACTTTTCTGGGCTACCTTCTGCCCTTTTTTGTAAGGTCTAAAGTTAGCACTTCCCTCTTTCCAAAATTGTGGAAAGGTATGGATCGGTGAATGCGGTTTTTGTAATAAAAAATCAGAGGGAGACATCTCCAATGAACTATGAAAAGTATTATTGTATATCAGTATGCAGGAAATTCTTCATCCCAATTAGCAGGTTGTTCGAGAACTAAACATTTCAACATTTGGATCAGGCTACGAATGAATCTCTCACAAACCCCATTACTAGATGGGTGAGTGGAGAAGTCCTCACATGTTTGATATTATGATCCTGTAGTGGTTGCTGAAAGATATGAGATGTGAATTCTGTACCATTGTTTGTAAGAATACAGTTTGGTACCTTCTGAATAAATGGAAGTATTTGATGTTTAAACTTCTGAGATACAGTTAAACTAGATTTGTCCTTAATGTGAACAACAGTGACCCATTTCAAATAATGGTCAATAAAAACTATACAATATTTATTCCCTTTAAAAGTTTTGGGAAACTGCAACAAATCCATTGCGCACAAATCAAAAGGATAATTGGCAAGGATTTTCAACATTGGAGGCAAAAGTCTTTTGCATCTGACAAGTCAGACAACAACAAACTATGTCCGAAATAACTTGATTAACTCGGGGAGGCCAGAATTGTTTATAGATTAACTGTAATAATTTGTTTCGCCCAATATGAGCACATGGAACATGAAGACTCAAAACGATATGAATAAAGAAATCCAATGAGATTAGATATAACAATTTTCCTGACTTGGTTTTAAAATACAACACATCCTGGTCACATATAATCTGGGATCGATATGTTCTGCATTGTTTATGGGCTAATTGCCAATCAAAACCTAGACCTGCATTTCTAAGGCCTTTCAACATTACTTTAATGTTTTGATCATTCGATTGATCATGCATTATGTCTGCATCGTTTACATTTGTATTGACTATGGATATGTTCTTTATTGAAATCATACACATAGCATGCGCCGATGCTGAATATTCTGTCTGTAGACCAATACCATTAGCAACAACAATCAACTTTTTCCCATCTAATTGTATTAATTGTTGACTAGAAATATCTGGCAAAAGATGATTTTCTCGAAGTGCACATGTGCCCAAGATCAGCGTGTGGTATATCATATACTGATGAGGGACAACAAAAAAATCAGATGGTTGAGTTGAGAATCCTCCTTGAAAATCCAAATATAACTCAACATAGTGTGTAATGGGAATGCATTTGGTATCTCCGAACCCACTTATTGCTTTAACCCCTACATTTGCTGATGATAGTAGAACTTTATTTTCCCCCAACAAGGGAATTACCTCGGAGCTAACCAAATTTACCCCGGCTCCACTATCTACAAGACAATCATACTGCGGTGTCTGGTGTTTATCCAGTGTGACACAAACAACTAACGGCTCTATGTCAGCTTGACAAAGGTTAATCGCTATAACCATTTCCTCATCTATACCCAGGGGAATGTCCCTAAATATATCTGTCCGGATATCATCAGTAATGTCCCTCTTGATGTTCTTCTGAATTTCTGAGTCTGAACTCGATATTTTCTCCAACAGACGACTCATTTCTGTGGAGGAAGGAAGGAAGTTTAAAGGTTGATCTTGTGTATGATTCGTTTTCTCTGTTATTCCCATACACTGTCCCTGGAAATGGGACAAAGGACAATAATCACAAGCATCTACAAATGGTTGCGAAGGACGAGGCTCTTTTTCTCTACAACTCAATTTGTCTGAATTAGTGTACATATAGAATGAAATTTGTTTCACTGCCCCCGAAACCGTTTTCTCAGGTGTTGCCTGTGGAACATCTAAACTTGGGCATTTAATTCCAGGATGTAGTCCTCTACAAAAAGGACACTGGACCCGGCTGACATTCTGAGGAGGCAATGAAGAAGAATTATATGACGGACATTCAGATCTTATGTGGCCTTTCTTCTTGCAATAGCTACAAATACTGAGGTATTTGTAGCATTCTCTCATTCTATGATCCAATTTCTCACAATACTCACAGATGAGATTTTCCCTGTTAACACCCTCGAACTGAGTGTTATCATCAGTTCGATTACACTGGTCAACAGTGAAAAATTTTCTGAATTCAAAATTGTTATTTCCTAATCATTTCAACATGGAGAAAACGAAAATGACCTTGAAAATTTTGAATTACCGTAGCTCGTCATTTCCAGATATTGACACATGAAATTTGGCGGTTGGTTTGGAATATTTCTGTGAAAAATCATAATTGGTACTTTATTATTAGGAATAGAAGCACATAATAGTTATGATTAATGTAATATATTAAAAGAATTTATGTAAAGTAATGAAATACACATATTACCTTTTAATACAAAATGTAAATATATAACCCTTCGGTATATGGTAAGGCATGGCAACGTTACAAAATGTTACAGACAGCAATGGGAACCTACAGTTAGGTGTCATTCTGTGCTAACATGGGAATGTTGTGTATTTCTTTTTATATATATATATATATATATATATATATATATATATATATATATATATATATATATATATATATTATATATATATATATATATATATTTCAGAAATAACATTCAGTTTAGTGATATCAATTTTGAGATTTAAAATAACGAGAATGCCACAGCTTGTAAAAATTTGGGGGACAGTTTCTGTTATGTGTGTGGTCTTGTTAATTTTTCTGACCAAAAACTCGGATTACTCCAATTATTAAAAGGCTGCATTCGCACATAGCGGTTAAGAGGGCCCTGGCTCTGGGCTCCGCACATTGTCTGCAATACATGTGCTGTGCGCCTATGCGGACGGATGAACAAAACAATACATTCTATGACTTTTGCCATTCTAATGATTTGGAGGGAGCCCTCGAACCATGTAAACGATTGCTATTTGCATGATACCTCCCGTCAGTCATGGCATGTCAAGAAAAAAAAAAGTTGACTGTAAAAGTACCCTAAAATTCCGTCAGCTATCCTACCAGTACCCCATGCAGACGGTTTGCCCATACCAATTCCTCCAGTACACTACAATCTGGAGTCAGACGTAGCTGAGGATTGTGGAAGTGAGGAACCACATTGTCCTTCCTCATCAAATGATCCGGATTTTGTGATTGACACTCAAGAATCTAGTCAGCCAAAATTGTTTTGTCAAGCTGGATTAAAATGATTAATTCGAGACCTAGACCTACCTAAAGTCAAATCAGAGCTTTTGGCATCAAGGCTTCAAGAAAACAATCTCCTACTACCTAATGTTAATGTATCCACATACACGATCTGAATCAATACTTTCGAAATGAAAATTCTCTTGCCTGTTGGATGTGCCTGGTTTGATGAATGCTTTGCATTTAGAATACAAAGCCGGAAGACTATTCATAAGATTCTTTCTAAGATAAGGTTTAAAAGCTATATTGCTACATAATGGCAATTCTCTTTCTTCAAATCCTATTGGACATTCTGTGCAAATGAAAGAAACGTATGCGACCATAGCTGGCACCTCTGTGGAGACTTGAAGGTCATTGCAATACTGTTGGGCATGCAATTGGGATTCACCAAGTACTGCTGTTTCCTCTTGTAAACTGGATAGTCGGGATAGGTCTCATTAAAACGTAAGGTCTGGCCAGCTAGGGAAAAAATCTCTAGCAGGTGAGGAAAAATGTCCAGCATTCCTCCTTGGTAGACAGAAACCCAAAAAATAATCTTTTCCAGCCTTTACACATCAAACTTGGACTCATGAAAACTTTGTGAAGGGAATGGACCAGGATGGAGAAGGTTTTCAGTACCTCAGAGAAAAACAATTTCCAAAATTCCAGTGTTCCTCATGTACCTACTCCTCCAATCTTCGTTGGGCCGCAAATTCATAAACTACTTAAGAATGTTAACTTTGAGCTAGCTCTTGTGGCCATGAGAAAGCAGCATGGAAAGCATTTAAAGATGTTGTACATGGCTTCCTAGGAAATCTTAGGGTTGATAACTATGTTGATATTCTGGATACACTTATAGTAATGTATTGTCAATTAGGGTGCAACATGTCACTTAAGATCCATTTCCTACATTCTCACCTGGAATTCTTCCCTGACAATTTTTGACCGCCATGAGCGACGAACAGTTGCGTAGCGATATTCATTCAAGATATATCTAGAATGAAAGAAGGTATCAAGGTAATGGAATGCTGCCATGCTTGCGACTATTGCGGCAAGTTGACAAGAGAGCCCCAGAGAAGAAACCATTCACAAGTGAGAGTAGCAAAGAGATGGTCATTCAAGAGATTAAACATCTTAAAAATGTATGTTTACTGATATAATGACATGAAAAAAGTTAACAATACACATAGGCAAAATATAAAATTAATGTCACATAAAATTTATTTACATTTTTGGTAGGAGTGAACTTATTTTATGATATTAAAGAGCTTTAATTGATATCTTTTCGATAGTTAACATGTAAGTTCTATGTTATTATTTAATGTGTAAATATCTTCAAAACCAGAGCTAATACATAAAATTTTTATCAAATTTGTGTTTCTCAACCAAAACTTAGTAAAGTTTTCTATTTTAAGCTAGGAAAATTTTTCAAATTACAAATATGTTGACCAGTGTTATTATAGCCAGAATGATCACGATTTAGTGATGGCAACGTTGATTATCCCGATAAAACTGGACGAGTTTTTCTGACGACTCTGGCTGATGTTCTTTGATCCCTTATAACTGTCCTTTTTCACTTGCCGACGATTATCTTCTTGTGTACTCAAGACGTTGGACCAACTAGGGGTCACAGTGTTTATCTGAATAACTGAATCCATTGTTTCATCCAAGTCTTCTCCATCAACAATCTTTGTTTTAAAGTGATCAAATTTTTCTATGTCCTGAGTGGTTTGCGATATCGAATTTGGATACACAGTATTATCGCTCTCCAAAGAATCTGCAAATCCCACGATAATTTCCCACTGTGTTCGATGGATGCCATTCAATTCTTGCATCTTAATAAATTTCCTCACTTTTTCTATATAAGGTGGCAAGCTGCACAAAAAAGCAGTATGCAAGGAGTCATGCTCCCGCATATTGAGTCCTCTATAAGCTCTCCTAGCTAAACATTCTAATCGAAGAGCATATATTCCAATATTCTCCCCAAATTTTCTATGGGTAGAATGGTACTCCTGAAGTTTGTACTCATTCTTATGTCTCTCCTCGTCTTGATACCACCGAATCAGAGTATCACATACAGAAAAGTAATTTCGATCATCGTTGGTTATCAGCTTATACAACTGAAGGAATTGTACTTCAAGCTGTCGGCCCAATAACCTCAACCATTGCTGCAGTGCATTTAGGCAATTTAGGCTACAATAGGCCTCGAAATCACTCAAATAGACTAAAAGATCTTGTTCAGCCTCGAACTTGTACTTTCCTGGGTCCACAACTTTGAGACTTTGAAAATTTTTAAGGATCTGAGTCAAAATAGCAATGGCTTCTGTTAACATGTCCAACCGTTGCTTAATTCGATATCCGGAGTACAAAGTTTCCTCATTAGGTCAGTAATCCCTTCGATCATCACCAAGGGACTGAGGTTGAGGCAATGTTCTATATTGGTTGTACCATGTCACCTCGATCATAACTCATATCTGGTTGTGCTGTTATAATGTATATTATCCCGATGTAAAGGCGGATAATCTATTCCAGAATTTCCAATCACAGGTTGAGAATTATATTCAGAATATGTAAAGGGGGATAATCTATTCCAGAATTTCCAATCACAGGTCGAGAATTATATTCAGAATACTGAACATTTTGGTGTTCACTTAAGGGTACAATTGACACAATATTTCCCAACTGGTCTTCTTGAATAAGATACGGAAATTTCGATGATTCGCTATTTTTTCTCAAAATGTTTTTTTTCCCCCAAGAGAATCAACTGTACCTAATGATGGACCCAATGTTAGAGGATGTGGTTTCCGATCAATCGCTAAAGTTCTTTCTGATTGTCCGTTGTAATTATGACCAGCGGTTGACTCTTTTGATTGCTTAGTCAATTGCTCCTGAATAATTCTTCAATCATGTCAACATACTACCCAACATCAGCAATGACATTAACTCATCAGTGTCTGAGTTTGCTCCTCATTCGATTTCCTCTAATTCATTTTTTCGGAAGCTGATGCACGGATCAGAACCCCCACTTTAATGGCATTCTACTCTCTGACCTACGAGAATCTACCATCAAGTTTGTGGATCTTAATACTGGTAAATCCTGGTTTGATTTTAATACTGAGCCATCAAGAAGAACCTGTTTATTATCGATGTCCAATTTCTTTGTTGATCTGTCACAAGTGTTTTCCATGTCCACAATACTATAATATTTTCAATATTTGTTCAAGTTTCAACAACCAACAACCAAGTTCAACGAAAACTACAGAAAACAACAGACCAAGAATAAGTGATAATGGCGACGTAAACGGAGTTACAACCAAGCGCTACCCAGTAAACAGGAACAAAAAGTCCCTGTTCAGGCGCCACTTTAATTTTTCTTTGGTCGTTTTCTGATGTAACGGATACCAACTTATGAAAAGATAAACGTTGCTCTCCAGATCAATCAATGTCAAAGAAGAATTCTGAGAATTAAAGATTAACGAAGTTAGAAATGAAATGAGAAAACAAGTATCACTGTCAAGTTTGTGGACGACAGAAAAAGAAGTAGAAGATTGTATTTCGCTTCACAGAAGGACAAGACGATATTTGTCTTAGCAACGAGAGTGATTAAGTTTTTTCTACCGGGGTAGTATCGCAAGACTTTGTGTAGTCTACTTGGTTGAGTTATTCCAGGTTGTGATTTTGATGTTTACATACAATTCATTCCTTCTGGTATTTGGACGAATTAATAAATTAATAAATAATAGAATAGCACAGATAGCAAAGTGGGAGAAAGAAATGATTTTTTTATAAAACCATATTTTAATATATGATATTGAAAACAGGAATATACGACTTTAATATAAGTAATTATATACAACCTGGATAAATGTTGGTATTTAACCGACTGATATAAAAGCAAAGAATAGCTCTGCGAAAAGAGCTATTGTCACGAATAACAATGTAAAAGATTATTAAGGTAATGAATAAATTATTCCCTAAAATGGGAGAATTTTGCGTAATCGACTATTTAAAGATTTTGTAGATTTCCAATTCTAGTAGACGAATGTGATAAACCTTATAAAGGTAAGTAAATTGCTACTATGATTAAGTCAGAATTGTTCCATTTGACTACTATAAACTGCACGTTTATACAAGGATGATTCTCTGTTAAAAATAGGTTCTTGTTCAATAATGGATGTATAGTTTCTGGATTGGTTTTGAGAAGGATGATTCTTCATCCCAAAACCGGTTTGTGATTCTTGAACAAGTTTTGATCCCCAAAACTGGTTTCTATATAATAATTATATTTTTAGTTCTTAGATCTTACAAAATGAATTTTATTTAATTTAGTTTTATGTTATCGTTTTTATGACTTACCCTAGTTTCTTTTACAGAAATACGAGGGAACCAACAATGTTCCAAGAATTCTTACAATGACACTTCGCTGTAGACAGGAAATTTAAGGTCTGTAATATATTTAATAATAATGTTTTTCTCATATTACATTAGTTATGTTAATAAATGCTTTATCTATTTACTTGTCAAACTTTATGTTAATATTTTAATTCATTAAGATTCATTAAAGTTACAATAAATAAGAGTGATTAAACACACCTGTTATTCAGAATTATCCAGATTTGATAACATCAATTTGCATGAAAAATCTTGTATTATATGAACAGCTTTCACAGTATCAATGATTCTTGTGATTTATAATGAACTGAAGACTAATTTCCAACAGTCATCAATGTTTTATTTTACTACTGTCTTAATTTTACCTATGTTTATAAAGCTTAACTCTAATAATCAAATACTACTAAATTATCATAAGACAAAGATTTATTACATGAATTATCTAATCATCAGGACTCTACTGAAATTAATAGACAGGAATTGTATGTGTGAAGGAATTTTTGAATTACTCTCTCAAATAAAACAAAAAGGCTAAATATGAACATCTCACAGCCTTAGAACAGTCTCCCCATGACTCTGAATTATTCATTTCTCTGACAGTGAAATTACTCTCACACTTACCAACCATTACCACTTTAAATAAGATAAAACTACATTAGAAATAATCCAAGTAAGAAGAGTTGAGCTTCCTTATATATATACTTTATATATATATAAATATATATATATATAATATATATATATATATATAATATTTTATATATATATACTAATAATATAAATATATAATATAATAATATATCTATATAATATTTATATATATAAATTCACACCTTTCCTCTTTCTCCCCAAGACTGGGGGTAGGTGCGTGACATCCACTGGAAAGGAGAGAGTAGTAGATAAGAAATATGACACAAGTCAACAGAAACCCCAGCCTTACCGCCCACTTTATAACCCCAATTGGAACTCATCACAGTCAGAAATCCACCCGTATGAGGCTTTACGAGATCCGTGACGGACGCTCACTAGTGTGGCATCTCGGTCAAATGTGGGGTTCATCCCTTGGCAAGGTGGGTCATAACAAAACCCCACCTCAAAACGCCTGCAGTCACTCCTATTATGCATTTCTTTCTTCTCTGGAGCCTCTGTCTCCTGCCTAAAACTCACAAATTCCTGTCCCTCCAGCATTTCTTTACTAACTCAATTCGACACTTTTTTCTTGTCCCCATCGGTCAATACCCAAGACACTCTCCATATACATCATGGCGTTTAAAACGCAGCACCGAGACTGACTATCATCCACGATGCTTCCCTTTCTGCATTCCCATACCATCTCAACGTACTTAAATTTATTCTCTCAATTATCCCTTTCTTCACACCACTCTAATACGTTCATTCCTCATTTTATCAATTACTTCTCCAAACCATCCCTAGAACACCCGCCTGAAAGCAATTGTCCAGTCTGAACATTCTGTTACTATTGATAGATTCATTTAACCTCCTTATTTTCCCCAGCATCATTAGTTCCGCAACTGACTATCATTAACACCCAGGGTATGAACAACATACCCTCATGTAAAACTCTAGAGCACTCAAGACTTAGTCACTTTGTGGTGAGCTGCTCTTAGGGGTAAGTATAGTAACAGGCAGTATTAGGTAAAGGGAGGGAGGTTCAGCAAGCCAGTCGGTCAGTCAAAGTCTGACAGTAGTAGATATATTGGGGAGTGGTAGGTCTGTAAGTATATGAAGGTCTTTTGTTTTGATTGTATCATATTTCATTTGGGGTATTTTTAATTATGTCATGTATGTGGGTGTTATGAAGGGGGAGAATATATGTTTAGTGAGTGGTGGATGTTCTGACGACTTCAGTAGTTAGTTTTCTTTTCAACGGAGTCCTTATTACCTTCATCTTCTTTGTTTCGCGACATCCATCACTCTTTCATTTTTTGTTGTGAGTGAAAGTGAATGATTGTAGATCAGTGTTGATTAATTGTTTTTTCATGTATATATTTTTTTCTTCCATAGGATCATTTATTTTGATATTTTGATTTTGAAATTTGAAAAAATAGAGGATTTAAATAGAGGATTGTGAATAGTCTTGTGGATGGTGGAACACTTAAGGATATAGATGGATGGAATGGTGAAGAGTTTGTTGTGGTTTCGGGGAACTTTAATTTCTCTTATGGATGTGGAATCCTTCTATGGGAAAGGTAATTATTATTTTTTATTAATTTGGTGATTAATTGATGATTAATAATATTCGGTTAATATTATTTTTATTATTATTGTTATTATTATGGGTATTATAATATAAGTAGTCAATTTTGTTTTTAGGATTTCAGTATTGGTCTGGTAAATTCAAGGTGACGGCTTATTGCGGTCTATTTGGAAATGAGGAAAATTTAGAAGATAGAGGTTGAGAAAAGGAAAAGAAAATACTGGCTACTAACATTGGCCAGGTAGTCAATTTTTTTGTTGGTTTTATATTTTTTTTTATTTTTTAAATGATTATTTATTATTTCATGATTTTGATTAGGATTTCTTTATTGGATTTTGTCATGATTGTTTTATTATATAATTTTGATAGTATTTCATTTAATGATTATTATTGTTATTTAACCATTATTATTCCATTTTTTATTTCATTTTGTCATTTAATGATTATTAATATTATTTACCTTAATATTTTCATTATTTTTTTTTTTTTTATATATTATATTGTTATTGTTAAAAGGTTTTGTTTTGTATCTTTTCAGTTTTTTTTTGGAGCTGGTTTTTTTTACATGGATTTTTTGCTGCAATTTGGAATTGGATGTTTATGGGACTGAGATTTTTGTGATTCCATTTTTTTCGGATGGATTCTTTCAGTGGTAGTATTTGGGTACCAAGTAAGGTCAATGGTGAGGTACCCCACTAACATGACCAATTTATAATTTGAAAATTGAAAACTACCCTAAACGAAAGAAATTAATGAAGTAAAATCTGGATTTGTGAAATGGAACTAAATTGAAAAAAAATTGAAATTAGAAATCAAAATTGGAAATTATAAAAACATGAAAATTGAAATTGAAATTATAAAAGAAAAGCTAAAAGTACCAGTGGAAAAGTAACAATTAAAATTCATTGAAGAATGGAAAACAAAAACATTTTGAAAAATTAGAAAAACATTTGGAAAGATTTAAAGAAAAACATTTGAAAATTTGAACATATTATTTAGTGTAGTGAATTACAAATTATTAAAACTAAAACTACTTTAGAATTGACAAAAACTATATACTTAAAAAAATTGACCATTTCGGATATTTAATAATTAGTAATTTAATATTTTTATTTTATTAAATTTATCGGTTATTATATATTTATATGTCTGTAATTTCCATAAGGTTATCTTGGTTAATACTGTATATGGTACAGGGTACATTGTAGTGATTGGTGTTGGGTTAAGTGGTATTGGGATACAGTGTAGATTAGGTTTGGTATTCTATTAAGTGGTAGTGGGATACCGATTATATTATTTAACTTACTAAGAATTACTAAGTGTGTAATAAATATACTCAGGTTTCTTTATTTTTTTGTAATAAATTTAAGGTGTATGGGTATTTTATTTAAAATCCCTTTATCTATCCTAGAAGGCAGCCTCACTACCCATTGATTCAAACTATTGTAGTTCAGGTTTTTATTTTTTGAGTAAAATCCGCTACATATTTGTGGCGCCCAACGTGGGGCTGTCTCGAAGAGTAGGTGAGGTTATGTAAAGTAGTAAGGTAGTATAAAGTAGTGTCAAAATGGTTACGATTGAGGAGTTGCAGTTGGAGGTGGAAAGGTATAAAGAAGCTTTGCAAAAAAAGGAAAAAGAGAATGAAGATTTGATAGATAAAATGCGAGAAATGCAGAAGAGGATGGAAGAAATGGAGGCGAATGAAAGAAAGAATGGAGGAGAAAATGGCTACGAAAATGGAGGAAATGATGAATAAGAGGTTTTCTGATGGGATTGGAGGGATTGGAATGAATGAATCCTGGAAAAGGGTGACCTCTACTCCAAAGGTAGTAAGTGTAAAGAGGGATGAGAAAATGGAAAAGAAGGACAAGAGAGTGAAGACCAAAGATGATGAGTTAAGTGTTGTGAGTGAGGATGATGGTGGGTGTGGCGAGAAGTATGAAGTACTAGTAATGAATGAGAAGAATGAGAAAAAGGACAAAAAGAAGAGAAAGACTTCAAAGAACAGGAGGCATGAAAGGCGTATTAAAATGAAGAGTAAGAGTATAGATTCCTTATATAGCAGTTCAGAAGAAGACGAGGTGAATGTGGCTGAGGGAAATGGGATGGGATCTAGCTCTGAGTCTGATTGTAAGGTGAAAAGGAGTGTTCTCATACGGGATATCCCCAAGATAAACAAGTTTAATGTGTATGGGACGAAGGAGGTTGAGGAGTTCTTTAGGGAATATGAGGGTTATTGTAGGGAGAAGTTTGACGAGAATAAGGTATTTTGGGTGAAAGAGTTGGGCAAATTTTTAGAGGGGTGAATGTTGGATTTTTTATAAAACTGTCAGTGTGGGTGAGCCAAAGTATGAAGTGGTGAAAAAGAGAATATTGGACCAGGTTGTGAGAGTGAAAAGGTTGGGTAAAGTATAGAAAGGTGAACGATTTTGATAAGGCTAGGCGGGGAAAGAATGAAAGGATTGATATGTATGCACACCGATTGGAAACCTTGGCAAGAAAGAAGTTTGGGGATGATGATGTGGATGGGAATAAGAGATTGTTTAATAAGTTTTTAGAGACTTTTCCGACCTCAGTGGCGGAGTATGTGAACCTGAGAAGGAAAGAGAAAATGAGATGGGCAGGAGAGCGATTGACTTGGGAAGATGTTTTGGAAATAGTCAAAGATAGGGAGTTTGAAGGAGAGCGAGAGGAAAATGAACGTCGAGAGGTGTATAGTAGTAGGGGAATGAATGAGAATGAAAGGGCTTCACCACCTAATCAGGATCGATCATCTAGAGATGCCCTAAAAGCAAACCCTTATGAGGTGATGGTGAAATTTTTAGAAGATTTTTATGGTTTTGGAGGTGATGAAAGACAGGTGAATGTAGGTGTGAATAATTATGCTGGTCAGCAAGTAGGTGGAAATGCGAATGTAAGAGGGACTGGTGCCTATAGTTAAGGTCAAGGGATTAGAAATCAAGTTAATCAAGAGAATGGGAATGTGAATAGGGATGTGAAGTGTTTCCATTGTGGGAAAATGGGTCATATGATTTCGGAATGCAGATGGGCAATTGGTGCTTGTTTTAGTTGTAGAAAAGTGGGTCATTTGGCTATGAACTGTACAGACCCACAAAGGGCTGGGTGTAGGAGATGTGGAGGTATGGATCATTGGGTGCCTGATTGTCCACAGGGTATAAGAGTGAGGCAACCAGTATGTGGGAATTGTGGGATTGAGGGGCATTTTTCTAGGATGTGTAGGTCCCTTAGAAATACTTGTACAACATGCAGGAAGGTAGGGCATGTGGCGGGAATGTGTTGGAGTATGAGGCAACCAGGAGGAGGAGGTCAAGTTAATCCTGGTTTGTTAGGTAGTGGTAATGGAGTTAGTAGTACGGTTCAAGCGGTTAGTAGTCAGGCTGTTGGTATTAATAGGAATGTAAATGTGAGTGAGGCAGGGGTAAACACAGCAAATAATCAAGTAAGAATTATCAATCAAGGAAACGAGTTGCAATGAGGGTTGCAGATGGTGAACCCTCAGGTGGGATTGGGGCGCAAATAGGAAGAGGGGATGCAAGTGTAGATGTATTTTCTGTTGGTCCAGTGAATGAAGTATGAGTATTATGGTTTATTGTGGAGGTATTGAGGTCTGAGCTTTGATTGATCCTGTGTGTATGGTTAGTGTAGTGTATAAAGGAGCGTATGATAGGATGAATATAAGGGAAGATCAGAAAGAAGTAGGTAGGGGCCATATTAAGGGGATTAGTAATATGATGGTTTCGGTGGAAATTAAATTTAGAGAGAGCGTTAAGATTGGAGGAATAGGTATTGAAGAGAGTGAGTTTTATGTGATTGATAGTAGGAACAAGAAGTATGATGTGTTAAAAGTTTTTAAGTGTGAATGGGATGGTTATTCACCCAGATTGAATGATGATAGAGAAGAAGGTGAATAAGGATGGGAAATGTCAGATGTAGGTAAACGAGTTAGGGAATGTAGATGTGAAATTGTTGAAAGGTGTAGAAGTATTTGCTTTAGAGGATATGTCCTTGAAGACGGATGAAGTAGTAAGTGTGAAAGTAGGTTGGAATGCGAATGTAGGTATGGATGTCGACCAGAATAGCATGTTTCTGGTTGATGGTTATGATGCTAGGTATAGGGTGAGAAAGGTTGCTTATGTATTCAACGGTATAATAGATTTGAATAATCCTAGGGTATGTATGCAAAAGGTTCCTGATATGAAAAAGAAGAGTGAGAGGTATAAGGGTTTTGTATTAGAGAATTCAAGAGAGAATGAATGTGGCGTGTTTGCAGGTGATATTGAGAAGAAGGAATGGGTATATGATGAAATGGTTGATAAAGTGCGATTGCCAGAAGGTTTGAAACAAGTGAGGAGACAAAAGATTTTACGACTGTTATGGGAGAATAGGAAGGCCTTGAGTAAGGGTGATGAGGATTTCAGGGGTGCCCAGTTGCCAGAGTTCTGGATTTCGTTATCCGATGACACCCCCATATATCAGCGACCTCCGTCATTTTCCTCCCCTGTTACGAATGAGATTGAAGAGAAGTGTGAAGAGTTAGAGTAAATAGGTGTGTTGGAAGAAATTGTAAGTCCGTGGAATAGTCCGATTGTGCCTGTGCGAAAGCCAGATGGGAGATTGAGATTATGTATTGATTATCATAAGGTGAATGAAAAGACAATGAGAGATAGGTTCCCTATGTGTGTAGTGTCAGAATGTGTGAATAGTATGTATGGGATGAAAGTGTTTACGAAAATGGATCTGGTGCGTGGGTATTATCAGATGCCAGTGGAAGAGAATAGTAGGTGTGTGACTGCTTTTTTGACTGCTAAACAGCATTATCAGTTTAGGAACTTGAGCTTTGGGTTAGCCAATGCTCCGGCAGCTTTTCAGAGGGCGATGAATGTGGTCATGAATGATTTTCCCAGTAAGAATGTAATGGTGTTTATAGATGATATATTAGTAATGACTGAATATTTTCCTGAGCATTTGAAGTTAGTGAATGATGTGTTGAAAAAGTTGGAAGATGTAGGTATAAAAGTGAAAGTGGAGAAATGTGAATGGCTTGCGGATGAAGTTGAATTCTTGGGACATAGGGCGAGTGCAACAGGATTGAAAAAGGCTGAAAAGTTTATTGAAAAAGTTCTGCAGTTTCCGAAACCAAGGAATGTTAGAGAGTTGAGAGGATTTTTAGGTTTGGTAGAGTTTGGAAGGAAGATTATGAAAGATTGTTCGGGAGTGATGAAACCCTTGACTGAATGGACTGGGAAAAAGAAAAGTACAATTGTGAAGTGGAATGGTAGAATGAATGAAGCGTTTGAAAAATTGAAAGCTGAAGTCGCGAAAGATGTAGAGTTGGCTTATCCGGATTATACTGAGGATGCTAAAACTTTGGAAGTGTATATGGATGCAAGTGGGTATTGTATGGGAGATTGCTTGATGCAAGAACAGGTGATTGATGGGATTGAAAGGAAGCGAGTGATTGCATATGTTTCGAAAGCATTTAGTATGACAGAGTGAAAGTATTCTACGATTGAAAGAGTTGGCTGGTTTGAGGTTTTGTTTGAAATCGTTGCGTCCATTTTTGTATGGTATTAAGTTTATAGTGTGAACGGACCACTAACCCTTAGTGTATTTGCAGAGAATGAGGATAGTTGATAGTAGGCTTGCGAGGACTTTGGAAGATTTGAGTAACTTTGATTATGTGGTTGAGTATGTTCCGGGTGAGAGGAATGAGATTGCCAATTTGATGTCGAGAATGCCTGGGAGTGAGAATATGAATGAAAAGGTAGTAATAGATCCTGAATATTTGCCTAAGGGATTAATGAAGGGAAAAGAAAGTCAGGGTGGGGGTGATTCTATGTTCGAAAGTGTGTTGTATGGGTTGCAAGATTTAGCTAGCGATTGGTTGGTTTCAAGAGTGCCTGAGAGTATAGAAGAATTGGGGAGGGAGGTTATGACTGAGGTATGTAAGAAACCCGAGCAGATAGGGATTAGGAATGCGAAATATTTTATGAAGGAGTTAAAGGCTATGTGTAATGTAGGTGTGCTCCCTTTACAAAAGTTATTTATTGTTGTGAGAAAGTTGTGTGAGTGCATTATGGTGGTGAGAGACCGTTTTTGTATAGGAGTGATGGTGTTAATGGTGCAAAAGTGGGCGAGCTTCATTTACAGTGTCTGAGTGGAGTACATTATAATTGGGTAATTGAGAAAAAGAGTTATGATAGGAAATATGTTTTGGAATTGGAAATGAAAGAGTGTAGGTTAGAATGTGATGAGGATGTGAAAATGATTTGTCCAGGTGAAATTGAAGAAGTAGTGTATTGCGAGCACGGGATAAGTGGAAGAATGGAGGTGAAAGTGCAGGTGAATGGGAGAGTATTTTGTGGATTGATTGATACTGGTGCCCAGATTTCTTTAGCAAATGCATCTGTGGTACTAGAGATTGTGCGAGTGATGTGGCACATACAGAGGAGGAGTACGAATATAAAGATTAAGGGGATTGGATCAGGTGATATAGTAGCTTGGGAAGGTTTTATTAAAAGTAGAGATAGGAACGCTAGGAAAGGTCGAACATAGGTTTGTTGTGCTTGATGAGGAACGAATGCTGTATTGTTTTTTGTTTGGGATTGACTTTTTGAGAATGAATGGGTTGTCCGTAGATGTAGGGAATGAAAGATTGTTGAAGGTAAATCGAGAGGTGGTTAGAATGCAGAAGGAGAATGTGTGTGTGGCTGATTTTGTTGGCATGGTGAGAGTTGGTGAGGGGGATGAAGATTTGTATTGCATGAAAGATAACGAGGTAATGCAAGAGGAATGTCCTACAGTCTGTGAGCTGAGAAAATGTATTTTGTCGGGTAAAGAAGTGTGCAGGTGGGACCAGTTGATAGAAGATTTTAGGGTATTTGCGAAAAGGTTTGTTGTGTTTGCTAATGTGGTTTATTATATTAGGAAAGTGCGAGAGGATGATTTGTATGTACCGGTATTTTCGGTAGTTGGGACAGGAGGAATGGCATTAGTGATTCACCATAGATTTGGTCACATGGGAAAATTTAAATTGTGGGAGTGTATGAAAGAGAGTGTTTAACCCTTGGTTAAGAAAGATAGTGAATGATGTTGCGACTACTTGTGAGGAATGTCCGAAAGGGAAGTATCAGAGAATGTATGTGAAACCCCCTGTGTTACGAATGATGTGAATGAATCTTTTGAGTTAGTAGTGATTGATTGTGTTTCATTGCCAGTGACTGCAAGTGGTTATGTAGGAATGGTGGTGATGGTGGATTACAAGAGTAAGTTTGCATATGCTGTGCTGGTGAAGAACAAGACTAGTATGAATGTGGCTAAGGTGGTGAGAGAAGTTTTGTTGCTGATGTGTGTATGTAAACCAAAGCGAATGTCGAGTGATAATGTTCCGGAGTTTGTAGGACAGGCGTTTGAGCAAATGTTGAGTGATTGTGGCATTGAACATGTGAGAATGACGCTGTATATGCCTAGTTCGAATGGGTTAGCTGAGAGAACGATTAGGATGTTGAGCGAGATGTTACGGATGATGAGTGAAAGAGAGAATGATTGGGATTATTGGTTAGGAAGTGTTGTGGGCTTATAATATGACTGTGCATAGAGCAACTGGTATGTCTCCTTGTATGTATGTGATGAATTTTGAGATTTTTGTAAAACCCAGGTAGGGGTTGCCTGCAAGTGATAGGGATGTTTGGAGAAAAGGTAGTTTAAAGTTTGCCAGTTTTAAGGTCGGGGATAAGGTTCTAAAGGAAGTGATTGAGTTAGAGAGTGAGAATGATGGCAGTACGAATGAGTTTAAGGCGCATCAGGTACAGTTGAGGCCGTAGAGAGAACCCCCTGGTTATTTAAAAATTCATCCAGTGTATAAGTTTCTGGTGAATGAGGATGACTTATGGTTAAAGGGGAAAGAGTTAGTGTTAGTGGAAAGAATAAAGAAAAAGAAGCGTAAAAAAGGAATATCGGGTAACATGAATAGACTAAAGGTGGTTTAACAATGATAATGAGAATGATGAGTATTTTTCAGGACTTTGGTGGGATAATGGGACTAATGAACAGAGTTTGAGAAAAGTACTTATACTGTATGCAAGTTTGTTGGATGAAAGCGAGAGTGTGTTGACAGGATTGAGATATTAGAGATAGGAGTGTGCATATGAAAGTGGATGATTTGAGTAAATTTTGTGAGGAATTGGATGAGGTAGTGAATGTTATAAAGGCGAATGCCAGGATGAGAGAGATTGATAAAGAGATTGCAGAGATGTCTGAGCGGTTACCTAGGAAAGGAAGTGTGAATGAAGTAATGGAGGTAAGCGATGAAAGAGAGGAAGGGGTGAGAATAAACAAAGTGAACAAGTGAAGGAATATGAGAAGCCATGTACTCGGAGTAGAGGTGCTGTAAAAGAATATGATTGGGTGATGACAACAGCATTATAGATGGATAGGATTGTTGGGTTAATATGATACAAACTTAGGTGGGAGGAATGTGGAGAACTGCTCTTAGGGGTAAGTATACTTACAGGCAGTATTAGGCACTAAAGGGAGGGAGGTTCAGCAAGCCAGTCGGTCAGTCAAAATCTGACAGTAGTAGATATCCTGGGGAGTGGTAGGTCTGTAAGTATACAAAGGTCTTTTGTTTTGTTTGTATCATATTTCATTTGGGGTATTTTTAATTGTCATGTATGAGGGTGTTATGAAGGGGGAGAATACATGTGTTTAGTGAATGGTGGTGTTTTGATGACTTCAGTAGTTAGTAGTTTTCTTTTCAACGGGGCCCTTATTACCTTCATCTACTTTGTTTCGCGACATCCATCACTTTCATTTTTTGTTTTGAGCGAAAGTGAATGATTGTAGATGATTGTTGATTAATTGTTTTTTCATGTATATATTTTTTTTCTTCCGTAGGATCATTTATTTTGTTATTTTGATTTTGAAATTTGAAAAAATAGAGGATTTAAATAGAGGATTGTGAATAGTCTTGTGGATGATGGAACACTTAAGGATATAGATGGTATGGTGAAGAGTTTGCTGTGGTTTCAGGGAACATTAATTTCTCTTATGGATGTGGAATCCTTCTATGGGAAAGGTAATTATTATTTTTTATTAATTTGGTGAGTAATTGAAAATTAATAATATTTGGTTAATATTATTTTTATTATTCTTATTATTATGGGTATTATAAGTAGTCGATTTTGTTTTCAGGATTTCAGTATTGGTCTGGTCTATTGGTATGGTAATTTCAAGGTGACGGTTTATTGCGGTCTATTTGGAAATGGGAAAAATCTAGAAGATAGAAGTTGAGAAAAGGAAAAGAAAAAACTGGCTACTAACATTGGCCAGGTAGTCATTATTTTTGTTGGTTTTATGTTTTTTTTTTATTTTTTAAATGATTATTTATTAATTTAAGATTTTGATTAGGATTTGTTTATTGGATTTTTGTCATGATTGTTTTATTATATAATTTTGATAGTATTTCATTTAATGATTATTATTGTTATTTAACCATTATTATTCCATTTTTCATTTCATTTTGTCATTTAATGATTATTAATATTATTTACCTTATTATTTTCATAATTTTTTTTTCTATATATTATATTGTTATTGTTAAGATGTTTTGTTTTGTATCTTTTCAGTTTTTTTTTTTTTGGAGCTGGTTTTTTTTACATGGATTTTTTGCTGCAATTTGGAATTGGATGTTTATGGGACTGAGATTTTTGGGATTCCATTTTTTTTTGGATGGATTCTTTCGGTGGCAGTATTTGGGTACCAAGTAAGGTCAATGGTGAGGTACCCCACTAGCATGACCAATTTATAATTTGAAAATTGAAAACTACCCTAAACGAAA
Organism: Trachelipus rathkii; assembly: GCA_015478945.1. Classification (NCBI taxonomy): domain Eukaryota; kingdom Metazoa; phylum Arthropoda; class Malacostraca; order Isopoda; family Trachelipodidae; genus Trachelipus; species Trachelipus rathkii. The sequence goes on along the minus strand of JABUQX010011733.1, from coordinate 25,045 downwards.
GAAATTAATGAAGTAAAGACTGGATTTGTGAAATGGAACTAACTTGAAAAAAAATTGAAATTAGAAATCAAAATTGGAAATTATAAAAACTTGAAAATTGCAATTAAAATTATAAAAAAAAACTAAAAGTACCTGTGGAAAAGTAACAATTAAAATTCATTGAAGAATGGAAAACAAAAATATTTTGAAAAATTAGAAAAACATTTGGAAAGATTTAGAGAAAAACATTTGAAAATTTGAACATATTATTTAGAGTGTAGTGAATTACAAATTATTGAAACTAAAACTACTTTAGAATTGAACAAAACTATTTACTTAAAAAAATTGACTATTTCGGATGTTGAATAATTAGAATTTAATATTTTTATTTTATTAAATTTATCAGTTATTATATATTTATATGTCTGTAATTTCCATAAGGTTATCTTGGTTAATACTGTATATGATAGAGGGTATATTGTAGTGATTGGTGTTGGGTTAAGTGGTATTGGGATACCGTGTAGATTAGGTTTGGTATTCTATTAAGTGGTAGTGGGATACCGATTATATTATTTAACTTACTAAGAATAACTAAGTGTGTAATAAATATACTCAGGTTTCTTTATTTTTTTTGTAATAAATTTAAGGTGTATGGGTATTTTATTTAAAACCCCTTTATCTATCCTGGAAGGCAGCCTCACTACCTATTGATTCAAACTATTGTAGTTCAGGTTTTTATTTTTTGAGTAAAATCCGCTACACCTTTACATCCACTAACAATTTAATTGCACCAGCCACCTTCCTGCCATTCACAACTTTGACACTATACTCTGCATCATCCATTCCCATTTCATTCAACATATATCCCAAATATTTAAACTCAAGACACTTATTCCAGCTGCTCAACATCTAACATAACTAAACACTGAGGACTGTGTTCACTCACAACCATAACCTTACTCTTTTTACTTTCAAACCCCTCCTTTTACACACCCTGCCAAATCTCTCTACCAATCCTCTCAAACTCGCTTCAGATTCACTGCACAAAACCAAATCATCCTCATATAATAGGAAGGGCACCCTCCACTCTCTCTACCATTTTCCATCATTCCAACACCATCTGATGCCACCCCACTTTTAATTCTTTCATAATCCCATCCATATACAAATTGAATAATCAAGGAGACATAATACATCCCTGCCCCACTCTGCTATTAATATTAAACCAATCCCTTTCAACACCATTTATTCTTACACACGCTTCACTATTGTCATACATACATACATTTGATTCTATTCAGAAGCCTACCATGAACACCAAATAACACAAACACCTGCCATAGAATTTCCCTATTAACCCTATCATACGCCTGTTGCAAATCCATAAAACCTAAATACAATTTATTCTTCTTCTCCCTCCTTTTCTCAATCATTTGTTTCAATGTAAAGATTTGATCCACACATCCTCTACCACTCCTAAACGCACCTTGTTCTTCACCAATGTCTTTCAGTCACTTGACACAATCTTTCGACAAAAATACCAGCATGCATCTTCTCTACAACACTCAAAAAACTAATTCCCCTATAATTCCTAGTTACCCTTATCTCCCTTACCCTTATATAAGGGTACTATTACTGCTCCTCCAATCCCTCGGAACTATACCCTCCATAAACGCTTTGTTACACAACTTCCAAATGCAATCAATCACCATCTCGCCTCCATTCTTGATCATTCCACAGATAATTTCATCTATACCTGCAGATTTACTATTCATCAACTTTCTCACTCTACCCATTACCTCCTCTTTACAAATGACCTCATCCCCAAAATACCTATTCCTTCTTATTCTAAGCAGATTCCCTTTATTCACATTCTTAACCTTTCACGCTTCCTATTCCCTTGTAAGTCACCATTCATCCTCCTTCCAAACTGTTCATTTACCTCTTTTTTCGTCCTATGTATGCACCTTTTAGCATTCCTTTTATCCTTCTTATATAATTCCAAACATCTTTCTTTTGAAACTTCATCATTGGCTTTTAGCACATTCAACCACGCTTCTTTTTTACTTTTAACCGCTTGCATCACCTCTTCATTCCACCACTCACTGTTAACATAATTACTTCCTACTTTAGCACATCCACATACTTCATTTGCACTGCTAACAACCTTCCTTCATTTGCCCCCAGATTTGTTCAGTTTCAACTTGTTCACATTCAACTGATTTACTTGCAAGTGCTATTAAATACTTATCCTTCTTACTTTGTTCACTTAACATCTCACTCTTAATTCTACCCACTTCCTTCATTATGACCTTCCTCTCCATCCAAGCCCCCACTAACTTAATTTTACATAAAACAACATAATGATCTGATGATCCTATTCCTCACCCCCTCACTGATTTTAACATCCAACACATACTTTAACATTTCCTCCTTCACTAACACAAAATCAATCATACTTTTCACTTCGATACCATCTCTACCTCTACCAACTCTAGTATGCTTATGAATACTCTTTGTTTAAAGAAAGCATTACTTACACACATACCTCTGTCCTTACAGAAATCAATCACTTTTCTACAATATATATATATATATATATATATATATATATATATATATATATATATATATATATATATATATATATATATATATATATATGCAAACAAATTGGATTCATTAATAATTTCTTGTTTATAAAATAATTTTGTATATTTGATCTGAATACTTCGTAATAATTACGAATATATGGCAAGAAACGCCATAATTGTAAAGTTGTTAACGGTTGGCAAATTGCCCCTCAAAAAATTACCCATGTCATTGATTCTGGTGTTATTATTCTAACACAGGAATATGTAATGAGTTAGAAACAATCGCTCGCCCACGCCGGATATTATAAACTCTGTAAATAATTTAAATAATTATAAGAAATTAATCAAAATATCACTAATAAAATCTGATACAAAAATATCTTTCAGTTAATGCCTGTGAAATAAAATAAGAAGAAAATAATATAAAAATAAAGTTAAGTGAAAGAAAATCTATACTTTTTTGTTGGTAAGGCTTAGACCCTAGAATAAGTCATTCCAAGTTTGGTTTACCCCAGGGTGAACGAAAACAAACAAATAAACACATTTTAATAAAGAAAAGAAATTTAAATAATAAAAAAAAAAAATTAAGAAAAGTAAAATATTAGTGAAATTAATAACTTTGGAAAAATAGGCCAGTATAAGCCTAGGCTACGCACGCACATAATGCGTTCAGCAATAGAATAAAAAGTCTATAGTTTTTAGTGCATTCATAAATAATAAAGCAAGAAAAAAATCTTCTAAAAATATTAAAGTGAAAAACAAAAATAAAGAATAAAGTTTTAAATTAAAACCAGGCCTAGTCCTAGTATAAGAGCCCGAGCCTACTGAACAATCTGTCCTCTCTTAGGGGCTATATAAGCTACAACTATTATTATTATGGAAACAAGCCTATTTTTATTAATAAATGGTTTTAATAATTTTTATTTTAACAATTTTACAACATTAGCCTACTTGGGTAATTGTGTAGTTGAAGTGAGTCAAGTGCTTTTACAACTAAATAACTAATAAAACAGTGAAATAAAATTTTTAAGTGAATGTACAATTAAGACAGTATTAAAAAAAAAAAAAAAAATTTTTTTTTTTTTTGCAATTTACAACGTGACTTCGACTAGAAGCAGCTCTGGTGCTCAAAATTTAAATAATCCACAGTCTGGAATTTCAATACATGTAGATGTTGATATAAATGATAATGATGGACAAAATGAAAACCTAAACAGGAACGACGGTCACAGCTCTAATAATTTATCGGTTAAGAGTGATTGTTCTCGCACCTCATCACCCGAACCACATCGAAGAACTAGGAAAGTACTCTCTGTGCAGGATATTCCTCGTTTTGAAACAAGGGATGTGGGAAAATGGTTAGATAGAGTGGAATTTCTATTTAGCCTATATTTTGTTACTGATAATATCGAAAAAGTCCAATTTCTCGGTTCTCTCTTACCTTCGGATATAACTTCAAGAATAAGCTATCCTATCAACGACCAAACGTAGGGTTGTGAAAAAAACGGGTTTTTTAAAAAATAAAATTTTTTTTTTAAACAAAAATTTTTTTTTTTTTTAAATTACCTCTTTTTATGTATATTAAAGATGTTTTAAATTATACAGTAGTACCAATACCCCTTCTAGGCCTAAATATTGACTATTAATACGGATTTTATATATATATATATATATATATATATATATATATATATATATATATATATATATATATATATATATATATATTATATATATATATATATATATATATGTTATTATATATATATATATTATATACATATATATTATATATATATATATATATATATATATATATATATATATATATATATATATATATATATATATATATATATATATATATATATATATATATATATATATATATATATATCTAACCAATATATATATCTAACTCAGTTTATATATATATTAATATTATATTATTATATATATATATATATATATATATATATATATATATATATATATATATATATATATATATATATATATATATATATATATATATATATATATATATATATATATATATATGGAGAAAAAGAAGTTAGAAGAGGTTTTGTATGTGTGGGGAGAAAAATAAGAATGGTAGGAAGGTGATTGATTTCTGTGAGGAGAGAGGTATGTGTGTAAGTAATACTTTCTTTAAACACAAGAGTATCCATAAGTATACTAGAGTTGGTGTAGGTAGAGATGGTATCGAAGTGAAAAGTATGATTGATTTTGTGTTGGTGAAGAAGGAGATGCTGAAGTATGTGTTGGATGTTAAATCAGTGAGGGGTTTGGAAATGGGATTATCGGATCATTATGTTGTTCTATGTAAAATTAAGTTAGTGGGGACTTGGATGGAGAGAAGGGTAAAATTAAGAGTGAGAAGTTTAGTGAACAAGGTAATAAGGATAAGTATGTAAGAACGCTCGCAAGTAAATCAGTTGAATGTGAACAAGTTGAAACTGAATAAATCTGGAAGCAAATGAAGGAAGCAATTGTTAGCAGTGCAAAAGAAGTATGTGGGTGTGCTAAAGTAAGAAGTAAGAATGATAACAGTGAGTGGTGGAATGAAGAGGTGATGCAAGCGGTTAAAAGTAAAAAAGAAGCGTGGTTGAATGTACTAAAAGCAAATGATGAAGTTTCAAAAGAAAGATGTTTGGAATTATATAAGGAGGAAAAAAAGAATGCTAAAAGATGCATACGTAAGAGAAAAGAAGAGGTAAATGAACAGTTTGGAAGGAGGATGAATGGGGACATACAAAGGAATAGGAAGCTATTCTGGAAGGAAGCGCGAAAGGTTAAGAATTAGAATAAGGGGAACCTGCTCAGAATAATGAATAGGGATGGTGTTTTTGTAACTGATGAAATGGATGTGAGTGGAGTGTGGAAAGAACACTTTGAAAATCTGTATAATATTGGCAGTAATGATGAGGTGATAATGACTGTGTGTGGGTTTGATGGTGCAAGGAATAGGTATTTTGGGGATGAGGTAATTAGTAGGGAGGATGTAATGGATAGGGTGAGAAAGTTGAAGAATGGTAAATCTGCAGGCATAGATGAAATTACTGGTGAAATGATCAAGAACAGAGGCAAGATGGTGATTGATTGGATCTTGAAGTTGTGTAATAAAGCGTTTATGGAGGGTATAGTTTCGAGGGATTGGAGGAGAGCAGTAATAATTATAGGGTATTTATAGAAATTATAGGGTATTTAGTTTATTGAGTGTTGTAGGGAAGATATGTGCTGGTGTTTTGGTCGAAAGAGTGCGCCGAGTGACTGAAGGACTGATTGGTGAAGAACAAGATGCGTTTAGGAGTAGTAGAGGATGTGTGGATCAAATCTTTACATTGAAGCAAATGATAGATAAAATGAGGGAGAGGAAGAATAAATTGTATTTAGGTTTTATGGATTTGCAACCAGGGGTATGATAGGTTAATAGGGAAGGTCTATGGTAGGTGTTAGTGATATATAGTGTTGGTGATAGGCTTCTGAATGGAATCAAAAGTATGTATGACGATAGTGAGGCGTGTAAGAATAAATGGTGTCAAAAGTGATTGGTTTAGTATTAATAGCGGAGTGAGGCAGGGCTGCGTTATGTCTCCTTGGTTATTAAATTTGTATATGGATGGGGTTATGAAAGAATTGAAGATGGGCATAACAGGAAATGGTGTTAGAATGACGGAGATGAGTGGAGGGTGCCCTACTTATTATATGCGGATGATTTGGTTTTGTGTGGCGAATCTGAAGAGTTTGAGAGGATTGGTAGAGAGATTTGGCAGGGTGTAAAGGGAGGGGTTTGAAAGTAAACGTAGATAAGAGTAAGGTTATGGTTGAGTGAGGACAGTCCTCAGTGTGAAGTTATGTTAGATGGTGAGCAGCTGAAACAAGTGTCTGAGTTTAAATATTTAAGATATATGTTGGATGAGAAGGGAACGGATGATGCAGAGTTTAGTAGGAAAGTTGTAAATGGCAGGAAGGTGGCTGGTGCAATTAAATTGTTGGTGAATGTAAAGGGACTAAGTCTTTAGTGCGCTAGGGTCTTACATGACGGTATGTTGTTACCTGTGTTATTGTATAGTAGTGAGACTATGGTCTGGAATAAGAAGTATAGATCTAAAGTTCAATGTGTTCAGATGGACAATCTTAGGGGTATGCTAGGTGTGAGAAGAATTGATAAAATGAGGAATGAACATATTAGAGAGTTGTGTGGTGTGAAGAAAGGGGTAAATGAGAGAATAAATGAAAGTATGTTGAGATGGTTTGGTCATGTGGAAAGGATGAATGATAGTCGGTTTTTAAGCAGATGTATAGTGGCGAGTGTGTTGAAAACCGACGGGCTGGGAGATCGAAGAAAAAGTGGATTGAGTCAGTAAACAAATGTCTGAAGGACAGAAATGTGAGTTTGGCAGAGGCGAGAATAAAAGTGCATAATAAGAGAGAATGGCGGGTATGGTTGTGGCCCACCTGGGTCAAGGGATGAACCCTTACACTGACGATTTACCATAGTGAGGGTCCGTCACAGTCCCGTGAAGCTATAGGAAGGATTCTGACTGCGTGACGAGTCCTCACTAATTAATGGTACAGAGGAGGTAAGGCTGGGCTTTCTTTTCGACTTTTGTCATATTCTTCTACTGCTTTTCTTTTCTGATGCTTGTTATGCTCCTTAACACCAGTCTTGGGGAGAAAAAGGTAGATGAAGAATATATATATATATATATATATATATATATATATATATATATATATATATATATATATATATATATATATATATATATATATATATATATATATATATATAATATTCAGATCATGTGAAATGTAATAATTATATGCCCTAGAGCACTAATAAAACTTTATTAAGTACTAAACTCTTTTATATATTGTATACCTCTTTTAACATATTGTATTTACTGTATTTTAATGATAAATACCCTAAAAAGACTTGATATATATGAAAAATAAGTAATTTAAAAAAAAAACAAAAATAAACCAAAAATTTTGGCCTTTGTTTTTTTTTTTTTTTTTTTAAATGAACAAGTTTTTTTTAATCCCAACCCTAACCAAACGTATGAAGAATTGGTTCACCTTGTAACTGAAACTTATGCTCCATCTGATAAAGAGAAAGCTGAAAATTTATTTCGCCAGGAGCTTAAACCTGGTAAAAAGCCCACTGCATATCTTAACAGAATTAAAGCATCGTTAGGAATCCACAGTTATCAATGGCTTCTACATCAAAATGAAAACCTTATGAAACAGATGTTTCTTTGTGTTCTACCTGAGGATCTGGTACCGTTATTAACGACGGTATTGAAAGGGGATGCGAATATTCATAAATTGGCCGAAGCAGCTGACGTGTTCATGGAATCCCAACGTCATAAGTCAAAATCCTATCCAGATTATTCGGTCAATGCCGTGACTCCATTTGTCCCTACTAGGGCAAGTGATACCCCAACCTAGGAAAGAAGACCACATTTCACACAATGATTTGGCCAAAATAAACAATCGACTAAGTGAGATGTTCCAGAAGTTGGAGGACCTCACATATCAAGTAAATCAATTAGATCTACGGATGTCTTGTAATGATATTGGTTGGGACAGAGGTCGCTCTCCTGGCTGGGACAGAGGTCGTTCTAACCGTCGTCGATCACCTTCAGGATTTAGAAAGGATGGACCCCTTTGCTACTACCATTTCACATTCCGTGAAATGGCTACCAGGTGCCAAGGAGGCACTTGCAAAATGGCTCATTTGGTGGCACAAGGACATCACAAAATGCTGGACCTACTTACCTACCTTTGCAGGGAAACTAAGTATAGGGGTGGAGTTACGCCCCTGTACAAAGAAAGTGAGTTTTAACCTGGTGGTAACTCAGAAAAATTGTAAGTACAAAAGTAGTTTTAACAATATAGAACATATTAGGGAGGAAAGCTACCCCCAACCAAACTCAAATAATAATTACAACAGTATAGGTAAAAATGTTGATACAATTTTGCATGCTAATAAAAGTAATATCCAGGTTCATGTTCATTCGAGTGAAAATACAACTAATGGCGTAAAACCATCTGTTTTATGCAAGAGGGCTTCTCAGTGTAGTGAAAATGAATCTTGGTATAGGGAAAATTTGATTTCCTCTGATAATAGTGTTAAGGGTAAGGATATGCATTATCAAGGTAGCTATCAAGACAATGCCTCCTACAAGTGTAATAGAAATGAAATAAGTATGAATAAAAGTGATTTTAATAACATGAGTGAGATAGGTATTAGCAAATTTCCCCTTTCCCTTACTGAAGAAAATTCCTTAAATGAATTAATTCCATACAAATTTAAAGTTATGGGTTCCCCAATAAACATTAGAAGTCGTAGAATCTCTAATATGATAAGGCCAAGGAAGAGATAGGCAGGTTAGTAAATGCAGGGGTACTTTCTCCCTCTCATTCACCTTGGGGATTTCCAATTTCGGTACTTTCTAAACCTTGTGGTGGAGTCCGAATAGTAGCTGATTTGAGATTACTGAAAAGACGAGCTGTTTGAGACAATTTCAGTCTCCCTAACTTAAATGACTTTACGAACTTACTTCATGGGTGTAAAGTATTTTGTTTTAGACTTCAAAAAGGAATTTATATAAACTTAAAGTCCACCCTGATTGTCGAAAGTTCTTAACTATAAATACTCCTATTGGCAGTTTTTCATATAATAGTATTGTAGAAGGCTTCCATTCCAGTCCCACTAGTTTTACAAAATATATATATTTAATTCTTTCTAAAATCCCTAACATTTTTATATATATTGATGATTTCCTCATCGCCACTCCTACTCATGATGAACACAGTAAGATTTTAGAAATGATACTAGGCCGGTTAAAATCTTTTAATTTGACTTAGTGCTGATAAATGCCAAATTGGACAGCCACAGCTTACATATTTAGGTTTTGATGTGTCTGAAGGCTCCTTGCTCCTTAATGAGGATAAAACCACTGCTATTATGAATATCCCAAAACCCAAGACTATCAAAGATTTACGTTCTTTCATAGGCAGTCTAAACTATTTTTGCTCTTCTCTTCCTGGTATTTCTGAAATTATTTCTCCTCTCCTTTCTTTTCTCAAAGGTGCACCATACTTTCAACTCAGAGTAAAATGGAATCCTGAGGGAGAAGAAGCCTTTAATATGGCCAAATTGGCCCTCAAAAATGATATACCTTTGGGTTTTCCTTCTAATAATGCTCAAATATCTGTTTTCACTGATGCTAGTCAGACAGCCTTGGCAGGTGTAGTAGTTTCTACAGAAAATGAAAAAACAGCTCTGCTGGGATTTTACAGTTATCAATTGAATCCTACTGAAATTGGTTACAGTATATATAGCAAGGAACTCCTTGCCTTGGTTAAAACAATTAAGAAATTTACCCACATAGTAGAAGCAGGGAAGGTAGATGTGTTTTGTGATAATCTTTCAGTCACAAAGTCACTTAAAAAAGACTGATGCTAATCACTTGCTAGCAAGGGAGCAGCGGTACCTAACTTTCTTGTCAGAGTATGATTTGACTGTACATCATATTAAATCCGAAGAAAATATTTTTGCAGATTTTCTGAGGAGAAATCCAGCTCAGAGAACCATTGATTGGCCATCAAATTTTCCCATTCCTTCCACTTCTGCAGAAAAAGTAGAAATAGATTCAGCAACAAGCTCTTCTCTTCAAATTGGAGATCAGATAACTGAAGCAGAAGTCATTCCAGAAGTATCCAGTGATGAAGTCTTGGTGTCACCAGATTTTCTACCCCAGCAGAATTCTTCAAAAGAGGATGACAGTTATGCACTTGCATCAATTTTCAATATTTCCACCAATGAAGTATTTAAGCTTTTTCAGCGTAAGATTGGCTACAAAGAACTGCAAGCAGCACAAGAAACTGATGTACAACTTCAGAAATATTTAAATAACCAAGAAAATACAGGTCTTAAGCTTACAAAAAGACTCTATTATTATCGGAATGACTTGGTCCTTCTAGTCATTGATGAATCTATTCCACTTTCACCCCACGTCTTTGTTCCAGAATCCTTTATTCTTCCTGTTATTTTTTATTCTCACTCTTTAGGGCATTTTGGTGTTAAGAAAACTCTGGCATTCCTTAGAAAGCGCTTTGTATGGAAAAATATGCCAAAGTACGTAAAACAATTTGTACAAAGTTGTGATGCAATTCAGAGATCTAAATCTTTTCACCCACCATATGAATCTTATAGGCCAGTATCGGCCAAATTTCAAGTAGTCCATATTGACATTCTTAAAATGCCTCAATGCAAAAGCTATAAGTACCTTTTAACATTGATTGATAGGTTCTCCCGTTATCTCTTTGCTTTCCCTTTGAAAAACATAGAAACCTCTACCATTGTGGAGGTAATTACTAGAGAATTTCTACGTTTCTGATAGAGGAACGCAGTTCACGTCGGACTTATTCAAAAATGTGTGTGAGGAGTTAGGATCCCGGCATGGCTTTACCTCCGCCTATACCCCACAAAGCAATGGCCTCATCAAAAACTCCCATAGAACATTGTCGAGATCTTTGCTCCCATGCTGTCGGATGAGTTAGAAGATGTGAAGTATCATTGGCTAGATCTTCTCCCTATTGTGCTATTGTGTCTGTGTACTGCCCCAATGAATTCAGAAGGAATCACCCTTGCCTTCTTAATGATGGGTCAAAATCTGACTCTCCCTGGAGCATTATAGATCAGCTGGAGTCCTCCTTCCCCATGTCCATGAAAACTTACGCTGAAAAACTAAAATTATTCTTAGGACTCCCTCTGTCTCCAGAATTTACTGCCAAGAACCCCAAAATATATGTGCCAAATAGTCTGCAAGTTGCAAAATTTGTACTAGTTAAAAAACAACAGTATGGCAGAAACAAACTAGAACCCATATATCATGGCCCATATCCCATAGTAAAGTTATCTGGAAATAATGTGTACATAAATAAGAATAATGAAGTACAAAGTATTAAATGAGTCACAGGAGATTTTACTCTCCCTCAGCAGGATACGAACGCTGGACTCCACGTCGCTGAGTGAACAGCAGCCGAGAGCTTTATCCACTAAGCCATCCACTTTCCAAAAAAAGAAATGAATGAGTCACAGGAGATTTTACTCTCCATCAGCAGGATTTGAGCATTGGACTACGCATCGCATAGTTAACAATAACCGGATGCTCTAACCACTAGGCCATCCACGTCCCCCAAAAAATATGCTTCAAGCGTAGTTTTTAAAGCACCCGGTTTTCTCATCCCATAATTGCTGAGTACTCAAAGGCCTGGCCCCCAATCAATATATTTTATACACATTATTTGTTTCCATAATTTTCTCTATATGTCCGTTTAAAATGGGAATCATATTATATTTTAAAGTTATATTAAAGTATGTAGTTTTGTGTCCATCTTTCACAGCCGCCGTTGCTCGCATGCGGTGTCCATGTACGTTATTATGATGCACATACAATGCGCATCTTTGATGAGTCCCAATGTGTGTAAGGATGTTTTGTCAGAAAATCTGATGTATAATTAGTACATGTGTACCAAGTTTTTAAAATAAACCAGCACCTTTGAAAGTAACTACACCTTTAACTGAATCACACACTGTTCATACACTGTTCTAGTATTAGGTATTTAGGGATGGAGAGCACAAATTTCTAATCTATTTCCCAAAATTTTGAGGGTTGGACCCCCTTTCAGGGTTCCAATATCCTTTTAACCCTGTTTTAGTTACTTAAATGAATACATTGTAATGGTCCAGCCTTGTCAGGACCTGGGTTGTGGGATTTATATGCAAACTTTTTTATTATCAATTAAATCGCTTTGTTTAAACATTTAATTTAACAGTGTATCATCTATCTTTTCAGGACCTTGTAGAATGATATTCATCACCACCGAGGAGAAAATAGTTATAAAAATAGTTGAAAAGATGATTGTGGAATCCTGAAAATTGGAAATAATAAATAGAGAAAACCCCAAGCTCATAGAAAAGAATAACTGGGGTGATTATGATTTGAGATTTGAGAAACTTATGATTTTATTATTTTTATTTTATGAAAGTTGTTTAATTAACTCATTGTTTTTCATTTGAAGACTTTTCATGAATTGATTGTAATAGTTTTTTCTGTTCAGGTTTTCGTTTTGGGATTTTCTTTCTTGGTTGAAAATTATAAGAAGACATAGATGTTTTCTTTCTTAGTCAAAGATGTAGAAGAATTTCCTCTCGGGTGGATGAAACAAAATGTAGCAATAAGAAGAATTAGAATTAAGAAAAATTAATCTTAAGGAATATAGTCATAAGAAGAATACCTAGTCATAGTAGAAAACATAGTCTTAGTCGTAAGGAAATTAAATTATAAGGAGAAATTAGTCTAATAAAGGAAAACTCACCAAGAATTCGTATTATATACTCACAGAAAGCAGAAGTAATTTCAACTCACTTAGAGGGATTGTCGTTATTGGTAAATTAAAGATGAGTATTTTATACTTTACTTTTATATGATCCAATCTTGCACATATCCCAAACATACAAACACATTTAACGATTTCTCGATAAAGGAAAAATAAATTCAATAATTGGTTTTGAGTTTCATCGAGTTTCAATTAATTCAGTTTTAATATTCAAGTGACTCGCTTACTCATTAATTTCGTTCATAGAAAGCGATTATTTCACGTAAATTTATAAATAATGTACATAAAATATTTTAAATAAAAATATAAAGCAATTGCTTAGTCATTTCCGTGTTCAAAGTATAAACGTGTATAATTTTGGTACGACTGGGCTCGAAAAATTATTAAATATTATTATCATTCTCGCTGGTCCCGCCATCAGACAGAACCCTTCCGTAGTGTAAAGCGTCTTGCTGCTAACTATCGGGGTATTAGAGTAATTGGGGTTGACTTGCTTATTTTAAATTATTTACATTTAATATTGAGTGGGTTAATTTTAGTTGCTTTACGTAATTCAGCTGCTCGGGGAGTGGGAATTAAAGCCTCCTGTTCGGGACATGCTGCTTCATTCAGTTATTTTAAGTAAAATCAGAATTTATTGATGCACTGATTATAGCTCCCCATAACAACATATCCTATTCATACTTGACATCATGTTAGAGGGTGACATCACACATATCATCCAAAGATTGAGCCGCTATGTGCAATATAGGATGGGGCAGTGTCCCTATACTTGGAAATGCTCATAGATATATAAAATTTGATGAGTGCATAGAGGAGGTCGAATGAAAGTGTACTATGCTTAACTTAAGCACTGGCACAAGTGAGCAAGAATGGTGCCGTGCAGTGCTGAGTTAGTAAACATGTACTTAACACCCTAATATTAGGGTCCTTATATAGGTTTTTAATAACGTAGATTCCGATTTTGTGGGTTTCATAACCAGTAAATGAGTCTGAGGTCCCCCCTGGAGGGGGTTCCCTACTGAAAAGGGAAGAAAAACAGATGGCATAACGGATAAAGCTGGATGAAGGAATAAGAAGATGGAGTAAGAAGTCTCATATGCTGGAGCAGCTGAGTCATCGTATGCACTGATGCCAGTACAGGAGCTAGCGGGTGCCAGAGTGGAATTCTGGCTCCAGACACATATTAGGTCAAATGAGATGTTTGCATACGTGTTTTCAATGACGTAGATCTCAATTTTGATGGGTTCAAAACCATCATATGAGTCTGAAGACCCCCTTGAGTGGGTCTCCGCTAAAAACGGTTTCAACTCTCTAATGGGTCACAGGAATGGCAACGAGAGCATGCCCCTGCGTGACGTTTGCGCCTGCAGGCGCAATATTATTGCATGAACACGAAAATATTTTCTAGTTGCGCTGTTATTTGTAAACTTTTAATAAAGTGATTACACCATTTTGTACACTTTTTAACTAACCCGTTTTCCACAGTATGAGTGGTCCATTTTGTTTTATGAAAAAACATTTTATAGTTTCACTATAAAATTGATAGATTTTTTCAATAAAAACATGTTTTTATGGACCTTAAAGCTATTACTCAATAAGGCAGTTACGAGATCAGGCCCGGAGGTACCCTTCCACCACCCCTATGTTGTATTTCCTTTCCGCTTTACTGTTTCATGTCCCATCTGAACACATATTTTAGTAAAGATAACTTCATTATTTATTATATATATATATATATATATATATATATATATATATATATATATATATATATATATATATATATATATATATATATATATATATATATATATATATATATATATATATATCCTTTTTATGTATAGGAAATGAAAATAGTTTTTTACTTAAATATTATTACATATTTACCATATTTTAAAATATACAGCAAGTGAACACAAATAATCTCCCTCCACCCGCAAACATCTTGGTGATCACCTTCTAGTGGAAATGTAACATATCCTCCAGATATCTCAATTCTTATAGTTGTTATTATATAATTGATCAACCTCTGCTTTGTACGGGTATCAAGATCTTGATCCGCTAAAGTAAGTATCTTAGATGAAATTTTAGATGAATAGAGGGGGAACCTTCATTTTAAATTTACTAGACTATATATAGCATATATATATATATATATATATATAGCATATATATATATATATATATATATATATATATATATATATATATATATATATATATATATATATATATATATATATATGTTTTATACATATTATTAGTTTCCATAATTTTCTCTATATGTCCGTCTAACATGGGAATCATATTAGTATATTTTAAGGTTATATCAAAGTATGTAGTTTTGTGTCCATCTTTCACAGCCGCCGTTGCTCGCATACAGTGTCCATGTACGTTATTAGATGCACATACGATGCGCATCTTTGATGAGTCCCAATGTGTGTAAGGATGTCACGTCAAAAATCTGATGTATAATTAGTACATGTGTACCAAGTTTTTAAAATAACCCAGCACCTTTGAAAGTAACTACACCTTTAACTGAATCACAAACACTGTTCATACTGTCAGGGTCGATATACAACTGATATTTCCCTACCACTGTGAAATATGTGATATCATAAACATGAATTTTCCTGAAACTTTAACCGCCTGCTATATGCATTTAACTCGCGATATATATATATATATATATATATATATATATATATATATATATATATATATATATATATATATATATATATATATATATATATATATATATATATATATATATAAATGGAAATAAGTTTTTGGAGGGTAATAAAATCAAGTTTTCACTTTAAAGCATTCATTACATAATTAGAAACATTTAGTTAGTGACATACAAATTTTTAACATCATTAAAACATACACAGTTTAAAAAACATATGAAATAAATACAATAGACTCCACATAAATTAGAGTATGATGGTTGAACAGGGTGTGACATAGTTTTTATATAATTTACATATTATATTTTAAAAATGAAATACAATGGTTACTCGATATAAATTTTAAATCCAAAGAATCAATCAGATAAACAGCTCCATTTTTCTCCCTATAGACAGAAATTCAGTGTCCTCCTGTTGTAATATGAAGAGGTGAGGTGTTGAATACGAATCCGGTATCCCTTTCCAGCTTCAGACCCTGCCTCGTTAATAGCGAAGACTCCTATAAATCGTTGCTCGTTTTTAAACACTGTTTTTATTTCTTCTTTATTCATCTTTAATTCAAAAGCACGTTTCATACTCTCAATTTTGATGAGGTGAGGATGCTCCAGATAAACCAATACAGTGATGGATGATTGTAGACTTCCTTCGAATGCTAGGCTAAACCCCAATGTCCCCTTTCCTAAAATGTTTAAATGACTCGTATTACAAGCTGAAAGATCTGCTGTAAGATCGTAGGCATATAAATTACTATTCATGGCGTATTCTTCAAGACCTATTCCCGTTCCATTATCGTTGCAAGGTCGCGAACATCGATTGTGATCCATTGTATAACATTTCATAGTCACGACCATAAGGTTGTCCATTCACATACAAACTGATACCTCTAAGTCCAAAAGGGGAGAATTTGGGTGACTTTTATAATGCCTGGAGTACCCTTCATGTTCAACAGTTCTTATTATCACTTTCTGCGGTAGATTTCCATTCACAATGTTAGGAATATTGATACTCGATAATCCCTGAGTAAAATTAAATAGCTTGGTTTCAACTCTTCTGATAGGATACTTTGCTGTAGTGTTCAAAAGCGATTTTTCAATTTCCAAATGTCTCTGTGGTAATAATTTCACTTTCTAACATAGAGAAAGGCCTCTAACAATTTGAAAATAGGTTTTGGACATACAGCAGTAGCAACAGGTTTGCTTTTTATTTTAAGAGTAAATTTAGGACTTGATCTGGTTAAACGGATTCTAGTATCTACAGCTGGAAGAATAAGTCTTTCTTGAGAGAAGATATCACCATTCAAAAGGCCATAAAATTCATGTTATTTGTAGCTTTAGCTATTTTAGGAACTTAAGGGGAAGTGAGATAGATCGAATGAAAAATTGGGAGAAAAATTAATAAAATGTATAGATTTGGAGAATCAGACTATAAGGGGGAGAAACGATTAGAAATACCTGCATGGCTTAAAGGAAAGAAAATATACATAACAGATTATATAGATGAACGGGATATTCCTTGGCTGATAGGTAGAAAAACATCAGCTAATTTAGGGGCAATATTGAATATCAATAACAATAATATATATTTAAAGACTATAGGTATAAAAATAACAGGGAGAATAGATAGTAGTGGACATATAAGATTACCAGTATTAAAACGAGTAAATAACACATGGTTTGGGATCGAACAGTAGTGGATGGAAAACGAGACAACAAAAATTAGATACTAAAACTGCATAAACAATTTGGACATTGCAGTAAGGAGAATTTAATCAACAAAATAGACAAAGCATACAGGAATAATGATACATACAAAAGTACCAAACACAACATTCAACAACTTGTTACAGAAGTAATAACAAAATGTAAATCATGCAACATGTATAAACGAACACCTAGTAGGCCAGTTGTAGGGTTAGAGAAGGCACAATATTTCAATGAACTAGTGTCAATTGACATAGGTGAAATAGACAGAAAGCGTTTTCTGGTTATGGTGGATGAACTCACAGGATATATACAGGCAGCATGGACAGAAGGTAAAAAGCCTACAGAAATAGTAGGAAAGAAAATTGATCGATGGATCAGCATTTTTGGAGCACCAACAAAGATATTATCAGATAATGGGAGAGAATTTCAGAATGAAACAATGGAGGAGATGTGTGAGATGTTCTATATAAAGCTATTAGCAACAGCTGCAGAAAGCCCATGGAGCAACGACAAGAGTGAAAAGAATGTGGGACTATTAAAGGAAAATATGAGAAAACTGCAAGAAGATGGGTATAATAACAAAAATTTATGTTTACGTTGGTCAGAAATAACATACCAATAAAGGAGGATACACAGCAAACAACTTAGTTTTTGGATGACAAAGAGAGAAAAAAAGAGATAGTGAAGGAATAAACATGGAAGAAGGGTGGGAAGAAATGATAATATCAGAGAATGCACAATTTAGAAGAAGAGCTTGGAAAGAAGTGATGAGTCTAAAAGCAGAAGAAAAAAAATAAGAGCATTGAGCAAAAATACAAGGGGTGCTCAAATTGAAGAAGTAAAAATAGGAGATTGGGTGTATTATAGGAGAGAAAATGATAAGAGATGAAAAGGACCAGGAAAAGTGATTTGTATTGATGGAAAAACAGTGATTGTAAAAACAAGGGGGTTCAATAAGATACACTCAGAGAGTGAACATAATCAGGTTACAAAAAGAAAAGAATGCATGGAAAATAGAGAAAGGACAAAATATACAAGACAGGGAGGTTATGAAGTAAAGGAAAGAGATAGAAATCGAAAAGAGAATGGTGTTCATGATGAAGGTGATGACTATAAAGATGATAAGAATGATGGATAATGACGATGACAGTAACTATGGTTTGTTGCATGAACAAGGGGAAGACGATGACACTGATGAAAAAAATAACGGGGAAGAAAAGAGATTTAGGTAGATTAAAGAAAGGAGAAAGATGGAAGATGTATGAAAAAGAGATTGGCTAAGAAAAAAGGGTAGAGACAGTTAGCAGAGCAGGCAAAGTACATAGTAAAAAACTGGAGCCAATGTTATAATACCAAAGATTTGGATGATGGTACAATAACCTGGAATAATTTGAATGAGTTTGAGAAACATGAACAAATACAAGAAGAGATATTATTAGTGAAAGTAGGGGTCATGGAGGTAGTAAAAGCTAAAGAAAATGAAATAAAGAATTGGAAAGATAATGATGTTATGGAAGAAGTAGATAGGTAAAGGAAGAAAAGGATTAAATACAAGATAGGAAATAACTGAAAAGAAAAAGATGGAGAAAAATATTGTAAGGCTTGTTTAGTTGTAAGAGGATTTGAAGAAGAAGGGAATGATGATGGGAATGAAGCATCAACATTCGCAGCAGAAGCTCTCAAAATAACATTAGGAATTACCAAGAAAAATAATTGGACATGTAAATCAATCGACATCAAGGCAGCCTAGCCTATCTTCAAGGAAACAAATTGGAAAGAGAAGTCTACATCAAACCACCAACAGAGGCTAACACGAACAGGTTGTGGAAATTAAAGAAAGCAGTTTATGGTTTAAAGGATGCAGCAAGGGGGTGGTATTACAGCTTAAAAGAAATTTTAGAGCAACTAAAAGGAATATGTAGTACATGTAGTACACTAGAGCCATCAATATTTACATAGAAGGAAAATGACAGCTTAATAGGGATAATGGTATGTCATGTTGATAATATTTGCTACAGAGGAACTCAAGAATTTGAAGCATAAATCATCACAAAATTAAAAGAACGATTGAAGGTAGGTAATCAGGAGTTTAAGAACTTTAGATACATTGGAGTACAAATAAACGATACAGGGGACACTATCAGGTTAGTGTTTTAGGAAAGAGAATGAAGAATGGAAGAACCAGTGATATGCAAAAGCTCATCAAAAGCATGGAAAAAACAAGGGGTGAGGACAGACAGCTTGTATTGGGGAAATTAGATGGGAGAATAACAATTAAGGTATTCACAGATGAATCTTTTAGTGGTTTAGGTATGGGTGAATCACAAATAAGATACATAATAATAATAGAAGATAATGAGGGACATAAAGTACCAATTATCTGGAAATCAAAAGTAGCAAATAGGGTAGTGAAGTCACCATTAGAGGCAGAAGCAATGGGTATGTGTGACGGTTTAGTAATGGGATTATGTATCAAAAGATTATGGGAAGAATTGACTGGGGATGTGTATGTGAAATTAGTTGACAGTAAGTCATTAGAGAGTGCGATTACAGCTTATACAAATGTGCAAAGTAGAAGGTTACGGATAGATTTGGCAGTGATAAAAGAATTAATGAAAGAAGGAATAATT
>JABUQX010011732.1:0-14340 GCA_015478945.1 Trachelipus rathkii | reverse complement strand
TGGCTTACAGAATATTTTAAACCAAGCTCAGCTTTAAACTGGACCGAAACAGTTATTAGCCTGTGCGAAGAAACCAGCGATAAGCAACTTACTCTAGCATTTTATAAACATCAAAACATAATCAGTTTGGAAGTTAGATTATGGGAGAGAAATAATGAAACAGCAGTATTTGAACCTACATCATTTGGATTCTACATTTCAGGCCTGACGCAGCTGAAATATATGTTAGAGGTACGTAGGCTAGTGTTAATACAGATGAAGAAGACATATGTGTTATCTAATTACGTAACCGTAATTCATTACATGTTATACCAAGAATACTACGCATTTAAGAAAACCCTGATTGATGATCCTACGCGCATCATCGATCGCTTCCTAAGTTCTATAGACGTACAGAAATTCATTTATCTACTTAGAAAACAATGGCAGGAAAGTATTTATGCAGGTGATCCAGAATGTAAATATACTATGATATCTGAGCGGGAACTTTTTACATATGTGTTAACTGAAGGTATTACTGAGACACGAAACTATATCATCGATAATGATATAAATGATTGGTATATTTGCAAAGATTTAGAGAGTTTTAATATAAAATAGGCGTAAACATCATGTGTAAAATGTATGTGGAAATGTTATATATAATAATATTCCTGTATTATATTTAATGTGAACCTTATATATATATAAAACCATTGTATATATATATATATATATATATATATATATATATATATATATATATATATATATATATATATATATATATATATATAATATATATATATATATATATATATATATATATCATTTGTAAGTTAATGATGTATAAATTTCATAATTATTTAGGTACAAGTTTTTATTATCCTTTAGTGGTCACTTTGTGACATAATTACTTTCATGTATGTTAGGAGTTTAAATAGAAACTTAGGCTCAGGATATGAAAAACATGTTTTTTCATACCTTAAAACCAAAGCGATAAAAATCTCGGACCAATCACATACGAGGGTCAGATTGAGATTAAGGATTACTCCGTCCATCACAAGAAAGGTAAACATTTCTTCCTTACCTGCTCAAAGGATCTTACCGATCCAGGATGTTTCAGTTTGAAATTATATTTATAAAATAATAATTAACATTGATTCTCGATCTTGTCTATAACTGGAATTACTTGACCTGGCTATTAGGCTTAAATCCTGCCTGTGATACAAAAAAGGCTTATCCTAAAATTAGGCCTAAATTTAGGCCTAACGTATTTATTGCACCACATTTTACAGAAAAAGGTCAGTTTAAAATATTTTTTGACCTGGAATTAGGCCTAAATCGCCCCGGGATACAAAAAGGATTATCCTACAACACATTTTACAGAGAGAGGTCAGTTTCGTATCTGTAAGAAGTGCGGGTTGTTGTGTTTCTCGTGATGGATTGTCAAATGTACATAGATAATAATAATAATATAATAATAATAATAATATAATGGAGATGCAGAATACAACCCAATTATCAAGAAAACTTGAAATAATTTTGGTACTCATCAGCAAATTATATAAAAGTAAGTGAATAATTGTTATTTTTAAATAAAGAACTTAGAAAGATTTTATAAAATACATGTTATGTTAGCCGAGAAGAACTTATTTTGTTTATTTTTATACTTATTAATGGCTAAAGAGATGTAAAAGCAGTAAGTCAATAAGAAACAAAACGTGACATAGCCTTGGTTGTAGAGGGGTGTAGGGGCTGACCTTAACTGAATTTATTGCTTTAAGGTATGTAAAAAATAATATGTTTTTAATAAAATTTCATAAAATTTTAGTAAAAGTTATTTTAAAACTTGATAGTTATAAAATTTATAAACAAAAAGTATTAACAGTTAATAAATTCTTTGTTCAAAGATAATGATTGATTTATTATAGAAGTTTTAAGAAACTTTGAAAAATTTTAGTTATATTTGAATGAGTAATATAAATGTACGGTGTTTAATTAAAACAAAAAATGTTTTAATAAATTATTACAGTTATATGTGTAAGTGAGCTGTGCGTGTAAGTAAAATCTGTTGTGTGAGTGTAAGTAAAAAAACTGTGTGGTGTGTGTAGTAAATCTGTGTGTGAGTGAAGTAAATTGTGTGGTGTAAGTAAATCTGTTGTGAGTGTAAGTAAATCGTGTGTGAGGTGTGTGTGTGTGTATGTGTAAATGTTAAGTGTCTATGGGTAAATGTAAGTGTCATAGTGAACGTGTGTATAAGTGTAAATGTAAGTGTCTATGGGTAAATGTAAGTGTCATAGTGAATGTGTGTATAAGTGTCATAGTGAATGTGCGTATAAGTGTAAATGTAAGTGTCTATGGGTAAATGTAAGTGTCATAGTGAATGTGTGTATAGTGTCATAGTGGATGTGTGTATAAGTGTAAGTGTGTGTGTGTGTTGTGGTGGTGTGTGGTGTGTGTGTGTGTTGTGTGGTGTTGTGTGTGTGTGTGTGTGCTAAATGATAATAACAATAGGCATGAAGTAAATAACACTAAGTATAATAATAATAAAAATAAAATAATAATAATAAAATAAGTAAAATAATAAAAATAAATAAAAATAATAAAAAGAATAAAAGTAAAAAGTAATAAAAAAAACAAAAATAAAATAAAAAATTAAATAAAAATAAAAAGAATAAAGATAAAAAAAAAGTATTAAAACAAAATAAAAAACATAATGTTAATAAAATATATGAGTTAAAGCAGTAAAACATATGAGTAAAGCAGTAAAGCAGGAAAGCAGTAAAACAGTAAAAGAGAAAGTTAAAGCAGTAAAGCAGTAAAACAAAAAGCATACTTAATCCCCCTTGGTGTTAGGTAACACCTCTATTGATTTTCTGTTTAATGCTTTAAGGTATGTAATGTATGTGAGTTAAGTAGAAAGCAGAAAGTTAAAGCAGATAAAGCAGAAAGTTAAAGCAGTAAAGCAGTTAAACAAAAAGCATACTAAATCCCCTTGGTGTTAGGTTAACACATCATTGATTTATGATTTTACTGCTTTAAGTAAATGTAATGTTAATAAATATGTGAGTTAAAAGCAGTAAAACATATGAGTTTTAAAGCAGTAAAACATGAGTGTTAAAAGCAGTAAAACAGTAAAACAAAAAAAAAAGCATACTAATCCCTTTTGTGTGTAAGGTAACACCTCTATTGATTTACTGATTTACTGCTTTAAGGTATTTAAATTTTAATGTTTTAATAAATTTCGTACAATGTAGTTAAATAAAATGATTATATATCAGACACTCTGGATTTTTTCTTCTTAAACATACAATTTTAAAAATTTATAAATTAAAAAAAGTATTAAGTAAAAAGTTATTAAGTAAAAAATATGTTAATAAATATATGTGTTAAAAAAAGGCCTGTAATGAGTTACAGTTTTAGTGTTCGCGAAAATGTTTTAATAAAATGTTAAGTATGAAATAAAAATGAATGACTTATAGTATAAATATTTTTCATTCGCGCGGGAATATTGCGCCTGCGGGCACCACGGCGGGCGGGAACGCGGAAATTTGAAAATAGACAGGAAGAGAAACGCACGCGGCGGGCGGGGGTACGCGGAATATTGCGGCCGTGCGGGCGCACCGCGGCGGGGACGCGGCGCGGCCGCAGCTGCAGTGGGCGGGATTGGCTGTCTTTGCGCGGAGGGCTCACGCTGAGCCCTGGTGGATTTGTGAAACTAGGGTGAGACATTAATATTAACTCTGTTCTTTAATGGAGGGTAGAGATGAGCCATCAAAGGTGGATGATTTCATAAAAGATAATCATCCAATATAGACGGTATCAAAGATGAACGTCATCAAAGATGAGCATCAAAGTTGAGGCATCAAAGTTGAGCATCAAAGTTGAGGCATTAATGCTGAGGCATCAAAGTTGAGGCATCCAAGTTGAGGCATTCAAAGTTGAGGCATCAAAGTTGAGGCATCAAAATATCAAGTGTGTAGTGTAAACGTAAGTGTTATCTGGTGATGTGGGTTGTGAGTGTAAGTGTTATGGTTAATGTAAGTGTCTATGGAAAGTGTAAGTGCTTATAGTTCATAGTGTGTATAAGAGTCATAGTGAATGTGTGTATAAGTGTTATAGTGTATGTGTGTGTGTGCAAGTAATATATATATTATAGGCTATAAGTGATAGAAAAAGACTAACTCATAGTAGGAAGCACCCTAGCAGCTTGTAATATACACCAATCGATTACGCATACCTTATAACCTAGGGTAGACACCCATATTAAGGCTATTCGGGGCTCAGGGGAGAAAAGGCTTGGAAAAAGTGGCACTCAGTTGGCACTATTGTGGCACTCACTTGGCACTATATGTGCACTCACTTGGCACCTCACTTGGCACTCCATTGGCACTCTTTGGCCACTCACTTGCACTCACTGGCATCAATCTAATACCATCTAATACTCAAGAACACTAATAGAACAATCACTAGATACTTCTTACGGTGGTTGGGAACCATCAAAGCCATAAAGCCATCAAGTTAGCGTGGGTCAAAATTGACCATGGTATATGGCAAGGTCAAGGGTGAATATCATAGTCAAACAAGGTTAAGACATCAAAAAGGGTTAAGTCCCTAAAAGGAAGGACAAAAAATACCGTGGGTCAAAATTGACCATGGAAGACCAAAGGGTGGTAGTGTGTTTGTACGTGTGTATAAGTGTAAATGTAAGGTATAAATGGAAAATGTTAAGTGTTATAGTGAAAACGTGTCATAGTGAATGCTGGTGTATAAGTGTAAGTGTGTGACGTTGTGTGGGTGTGTGTGTGTGTGTGTGTGTGTGTGTGTGTAGGTGTTCAAGTTAGGATAGATCATACATGCGTTCAAGATAGGAACGAAATATGTGACGGGTAGGGCACGAGAGTGGCCAAAAAATTGGCGTGGCCAAAAATGACCCATGGTGTATGGCCAAGGTAAAGGCCTAAATATCATGGTCAAACAATGTTAAAAGACATCAAAAACGTGCTAAGCCCCTAAAGGGTGGCAAAAAATTACCGTGGGGCAAAAAATGACCCATGTATATGCAAGAGTCAAGGCCGAAATATCATGTTCAAACAAGGTAAAGACATCAAAAATAGGGCTAAGGCCCTAAAGGAAGGTCAAAAAACCGTGGGCAAAAATTGACCCATGGTCGAAAAAATTAGGGGGGCGCAAAATAGGGGGGCAATACGTACAACGGTTGCTTACGCAACCGTTTGGCGCAACCCTTCTTCGAAGGGTTGCAAAAATTAGGGTTGCCGAAAAAATTAGGGTTGCCAAAAAATTAGGGTTCTCAAAAAATTACGGTTGCCAAAAAATTAGGGTTCTCAAAAAATTAGGGTTCTCAAAAAATTAGGGTTCTCAAAAAATTAGGGTTCTCAAAAAATTACGGTTGCCAAAAAATTAGGGTTCTCAAAAAATGACCCATGGAATCTCAAAAAATTAGGTTCTCAAAAAAATTAGTGCTCAAAAAAATACCGTGTGGCAAAAGACCCATGGACCAGAGTGGTCGAAAAAGGTCAAGGCCCAAAAAGGTAAAGGCCCAAAAAGGTCAAGGTCAGGTAAAAATTCGAGCTCAAAAAAAGGTCGCGGTCAGAAAAGGTCAAAAAAGGTCGCGGTCATTTTCGTGCAATATCCCCGCCCTACTACTATTGGGGTGTTTCGTCATTTCTAGTTGGAACAAGTAATACGAATATCACAACAATATTTCAGTGTAAAGAAAGGAAAAGGAAATGGACTATTAGAAATGTAGCTTCACCAGTTTTATTTGATTAATAAAAAATTAATTGAAAGATTTTGTAATGACATTTGTCATTTATTCCCACAACTAATTGTGACATTTTTGCAGTGAAGAAATCGATAAGTGGACAGATGAAGCAGTATTAAAAAAGTATAGAATAGGCTCCAAATAAACATTTCATTTGACCTTGGGTAAAAACATAGATGGGATATATGCATAACTTAATAACTGAGGAATACCATCAGATAAAATTTGATTTTGGATAACACTTACACCGTACTCCGAAATTAATAACACTTTTTTAATATATAATTTTAACCCTTTCAAATATGAAACAAAGTTCTTGGCTTACTTATTCTTTTTATATTTTACTTTTAAGATTAAAAGTTAAAAACACATCTTGAATATATTTCCTTTTATATGTTCATTGAGAAAACAAAAGAAAACACAAGTATTTTAATAATATATTACATAATTCAGTCGGTAGAATTCAAAACACTCATGCCCAGATCTTGAGCACTAAATCATTATTTACTTCGAGTTTAATAGGAATGGAGGTATAGAATCCATTAAAAATAGATTAAAAAATCCATTAAAATTCACACAGACACACAGACACACCCTATCGACACACACACAACCACTTTCTTTCTACTTGCATGGTCGTAGGAGTGGATACTAGGAAGGAGATTATAGCCCCCTCTTCCCTCACTTTCCACATAAAATTTACGAGCATTTTACACGAGATAGAATTCTTGTAAAGAAAGTTACAAAGTTTTAAAATTCACTCTCCTCTAACTTGTTCTAAGTAGATTTTACAATCAATATATTCATAAGTATTTTGTTCTTTGTTAACAAAAAGAAAAAAATATTATCTGCAAATTTAAAAAGGTCAAAATTTTTAGCCTATTTCTTTTGAATTATTTTAAACTTTGTTGAATAATTAATATAAAAATGCATCATGTAACTTTTGCCAGTGAAGTTTGGATAAAGAGACATATAAGTCATATAAAGGATGAATATTCGGCGCAGACGGCTAGTATGAAAATGTTCTTCCCATAGTTCAGAAACGAATAGATCAACACCAAAAGTAGCGTCTCGGTAGCTCAGGGGTAGAGCACTACGGCCAACTACGCGAGAGACCCAGGGTACGTCTCTGGTCGGGGCGTGTGGGTGTGAGCTGGTTATTCTTTCTTGACTCCGTTCTGCTCAGACTTATAAATTGGGCAAAACCGGCCTCCGAGATTTTATGGTTGTCCTGGCAGTGAGTCGGCTGTGGTGTAAACGTGGGTAACAAAAAAAGACATAAAAAAATAAAAAAAAAAAAAGTATAAAAAAAAAAGGTACTATTCCAAGCCAGTTATAAGCCTGCCTAAGTCGATTTTATTTTCTCATATGAATTTTATCTCGGAGAAATATGTAATCTTTAAAATAAGAATACTAGATTTTAATATTTAACAAAATAGGTACCATTCCAAGCCAGCTTTAGACCTGCCTAAATTGATTATATTTTCTCATATGAATTTTATCTCGGAGAAATGTATCTTTAAAAGAAGAATACTAGATCTCAATATTTAATAAACTATGTACCATTCCAAGCCAGTTGAAGGCCTAAATTGATATTATTTTCTCATGTATTTTATTTCGGAAAAATTTGTATTTGTAAAAGAAAAATGCTAGATATGAATGTTTAGCAATATGGGTACCATTCCACCAAGGCATAATTGTATGCAGCATAGACTTGATTTTATTCTTCTCATCATTTTAATTTTTATCTCTCTGAGAAATTTGCAATTTTAAAAAGAAAAATGCTTTTTTTTATATTTAACTAAAATGGGTACCAACAAGCCTAGTTGTAGGCCTAATTTGATTTTGTTTTCTCATATGTTATTTTAATCTCAGAGGAAATTTATTAATAAAAAGAAGAATAACTGGATCTAATATTTTAAAAAAATGGTACACATAATGCTTCATTTGCAGGCTAAAATCGATGTTTGGGTTTCTCATATGAATTTAAGTATCTGGGAAATTTCATTTTTTATAAAGAACACTAGATTTTACATATTAAACAATCGGTACCATTCGAAGCCAGATTGGTAGAGCATAACGTGAATTGATTGTTCTCTCATATGGCGTATTTTATCTCAAGAGATTTTTGAGATTTTTAAAAGATTAACATTTAACAAAATGGGGTACGCATTACAGCCAGTCTTGCTGGCCTAATTCGATTTATTTCTCATCATGAATTTATGAAAAGAGAAATTTGTAATCTTTAAAGAAGAATACTAGATCTTACTATTTAACAAAATGGGTACCATTTCTTTCAGCCCATTTGAAGGACTAAATCGATTTTAGTTTCTTATATTGAATTTTATCTCTGAGATATTTTCGATTTTTAAAAGAAAATTCTAGATTTTAATATTAAAGAACTAAATGGGGTACCTTCTGCAAGCTGGTATGCAAGGCCTAACTTTGAAATTTTATTTTTCTCATAGGTAATTTTTTTAAGGAATGTTTAAGAAATTTTTAAAAAGAATAATAGATGAAATATATTAAAAATTGGGTACCATTTCTAGACAGTTATTGGCCTATTTTTTTATTTTATTTTCTCATATGAATTTTATCAATAAAATTTGCAATTTTAAAAAGAAAAATGCTAGATTTTGAAATTTAATAAAATTGATACCCACATATTAAGCAGTTGTAGGCCCATAGTTTATTTGTCTTCTCAATAATGTATTTTCTCGTCACAGAAATTTGGTACTTTTGTTAAAGAAACTAGATCCTTAATTGTACAAATGGGTAACCTATTCTAAAGGCCAGTTGTTAGGCCTAGTTGAAATCTTGCTTTTCTAATATATATTGTTAATCTGAGAAATTTATAATTTTAAAAGAATACTAGATCTAAACAATAAGGGTACCATTCCAGCCCAGTTGTAGGCCTAAAATCGATTTTATTTTCTCATATGTATGAATCTTTATCTGAGAATTTGCAATTTTTTAAAAGAAAAATTATTTCTCTAATATTTAACAAAATGGGATACCAATTCAAGACAGTTGAAGGCCCTAAATTGATTTTATTTCTAATAGGTTTTTATCTCTGAGAAATGTTGCCAACTTTTGAAAGAAAATGCTAAATTTAACTATCCTAAATAGATTTTGAGTTTCTGCATATGAATTTATCTCTGAGCAATTTGCAATTTTAAAAACGATACACTAATTTTAATATTAAACAACATGGGTACCATACCCATGCAGTTGATAGGCTAACGTGATTTATTTTCTCTCATGTATTTATATATCTATCAGAATAATTTTTGAGATTTTTTATATAGGTTAACTAGATTTTTTTATTTTGTAAGGCGAAGTTATATGGGTGGTGAGCCGGTAATTGACGAGGGAGGGGCCAGTGGTTGGCCCTAATTCGATTTATTTTCTGCATATGATTTATGAGAAGACCATATTGTAATTTTTAAAACGAAGAATCCTAGATCTTAATATTAACAAATTTGGCTACCATGTTCCCAAGACCAGTTTTAGGCCATTAGCTTTGATTTTAGTTTCTCTCATATGTAGTGTTAATCTCGAAGAAGTATTTTGTAATCTTTAGAAAGAATACTAGAAATTAATTTCAACTAAATGGGTTCCAGTTTCGAGCCCATTTACTAGGCCTAAATCGATATGTATTATTCTCACATGCAATTTTTATGCTCAGAGATAAATGTTGCAAAATTTTAAAAGAAAAATGCTAGTATTTAATATTTAACGCAAAATGGATAACCATTGAAGTCGCTTGGTGAGGCCTAAGTTGATGTTTGTTTTCTCATATGTATTTTACTGTCAGAGAAATTTTGTAATTTGTTAAAAAAGAATACCTTACATCTTCGTATAAAGCAAAAATGGGCAGCCATTCCCACCAAATTTTGTAGCGCTTAAATCGATTTTCTTATTTATCATATGTAACTTTTTTATCTGAGAAATTGCAATTTTTTAAATAGATGAAGATGCCTAGAATTCTTAACTATATTTTAATAAAATGTATATCTATTTCGGACAAACCAGCTGTAGGGCCAACTTTGATTTTTTAATGCTTTCTCAAATGTATTATTACCTGGTGAGAAATTGTAATTTTTAAAAAAGAATGACTAATCTTAATCATTTAAGCAAACACTGGATAGGGGCGACCTAATGTGCCAATGAGCCCTAGTTGGTAAGGTGTGCCTGAAAGTTTGATTTTGTATTCCAATAGTGGTATTTACTCACCAGAGAGAATTTGTAATTTTAAAAGGTACTAGATCTTAATAAATTTAGCAAAAGTGGGTAAGCCAAATTCAGCCCAGATTGTAAGACCGTACAATCGAATTTTATTTACTCATATGAATTTATCATCCGAGAACAATTTATAATCTTTAACAAGAAGGAATTATACTAGATTTATCTATTTAAACACAAATGGATAGACCCATTGCCATCAAGCCAGTTGTAGGCCTAATTTGATTTTAATTTCCCATATGTATTTTATCTCTGAAATTGTAATATTCAAAAAGAAAAAATATATAAGATTTTTTTAATATTTTAACAAAATGGGTAGAATTCCAAGCCAGTTGTTGGCCTATTTCAATTTTATTGTCTCATATGAATTTTATCCAAGATAAATGTTTTCCACATTTAAAGAGAAACCAGATGTTTAATATTTAACAAAATGGATATCCATTTCCAGCCTAGTTGTAGGCCTAAATCGATTTTATTTTCTCATATGAATTTTATCTCGGAAAATATTAAATCTTTTTAAGAAGGTTTCTAATTTTGAATATTTAAACAATTTTAAATAGTGCGACTTTATTCGATTAACTGGTTTTATTTTTCTCATAATGTATTTTTCTCTGAGAAATATGCAATTTTTTTTTTTTTCTTAATGCTTAGATTTTCATATTTAACCAAAATGGGTAACCACTTTCAGCTAGGTGTGGCCCTAATCAATTTTTATTTTCTCATATGAATTTATCTCGAAATTGCAATTTTTAATAGAACAGTAGATTTTAATATTTAAAAAATGGGTGAAATTCCAAGCCGGTTGTATGCCTAACGATTTTATTTTTTCGCATATGAATTTTATCTCTGAGAAAATTTTCAATTTTAGCAATAAAAGATGCTACATTTTAATATTCGATTAATGTGATTAAGAATAGTGCGACATTTTTTCGATTAACGTTATTCCGAGTTTTCATATGTATTTTTTTATCTCAGAGAAATTATTCAAATCTTTAAAAGAAGAATACTAAAGAATCTTTAATATTTAACAAGAATGTGTGCCATTCCTGCCCATTTGTAGGCTTAAATCGATTTTTTTCTCATATGAATTTTATATCTTCGAGAAATTTGCAATTTTTAAGAGAAGAATAACGAATTTGAAATTTTAACTAAACATTTTAACTCTAACCTATTCTAGGCCCTAACTTGAGTTTATTTGTTCTCATATGTATTTTATATATGAGAAATTTGTAACTTTTTTAAAAGAGAATACTAGATCGTAAAATTTGAACAAAATGGACAATCCAAGCCAGTTGTAGGCATAAGTTGATTGTTTTCTCATATGAAATTTATCTCAGAGAAATTTGTAATTTTTAATGAAGAAATCTAGCCCTTAATATTTAACAAAATGGGTACAATTCAAAGCCAGTGTAGGCCTAAATCGATTTTATTTTCTCATATGATACATTAATCTCTGAGAAATTTGCAAATTTTTTAAAAAGGAAGAAATACTAGATCCTATAATTTAATAAAGATAGGTAAACATTCCAAAGCCAGTTGTAAGGCCAGACACGGTTTAGAATTTCTGAATATGAATTTTAATCTCAGAGATATATGTAATTTCAAGAAAGAAAAATACAATAGTTGATATTTTATCAAAAATTAAGTTTTTGATTTTTGTTGGTTGGGCTAATTTTTTAAAATCTTTGAAATGTATTTTCATCGATGCTTAATCTAAAAATCTTTTAAAAGAAGAATAACATTTTCAATATTAAACAAAATGGGCACCATTCCAGGCCAGTTGAAGGCCTTACATTGATTTTATTTTCTCTATGTGTAAATTTATCTCTGAGAAATCTTGCATTGTTTTAAAGAAAGACGGCTAGATTTTAAATATTTAAAAATCGGATACCATTCCAATCCAGTGTATTCTGAAGTCTTTATTTGGGTTTATTAGGAAGTGTTACACCATAATTT
Organism: Trachelipus rathkii; assembly: GCA_015478945.1. NCBI lineage: Eukaryota > Metazoa > Arthropoda > Malacostraca > Isopoda > Trachelipodidae > Trachelipus > Trachelipus rathkii. The sequence goes on along the minus strand of JABUQX010011732.1, from coordinate 2,372 downwards.
TTCTATTGACAAAATGAGGTACCATTCCAATCCAGTTGGAGGCCAAACTTGATTTTATTTTGTCCTTTTATGTATTCATCCTCAAAAAAAACAATTATATTTTTAAAAGAAAAATGCTAGATTTCCATACTAAACAAAAATGGATACCATTCAAAGCCAGTTGCAGGCCTAAGTTGTATTGTTTTCTCAGTATGTAATTTATCTCGAAGAGAAAATCTGTAATCTTTAAGAAGATATACTAGATTTAATATTAAACCAAATGGGTATCAGCAAACTCCCAGCCATGGCGTACAAGGCATGATTGTCCCATTCAGGGGGGCAAAGATTGAGTGATATATATAATATATCAATAATATATATATAGTATATATATATACGTATGGTATATTATATATATATATATATATATATATATATATATAAATAATATAATAGTTAGTATATATATATATAGTATTATATAATTATATATATATATAGTATATTATATTATGTAATTATATATATAATATATATATATAATATATAGCACCTTTATCAGCCGCCAAATTCTATCGACATACTGAGAGTTCTAACGGAGAATACTGTCTGAAGAAGCTAGCTGAATAAAAAGCACACATCTAGTTGACGTCAAGCCAATATGAAAACGAAATCAGTAAAAACTATACGAGAAAAATGTATGTTTATAATACGTAAGTAATAAGTAATTTACTATTTCATTAACTATCGATTGATGTATCTTTTTTCTGTTTTTCTACTAATAAACCCTTAAATAAAGCGTCTACCAAACATCTAAGGTTCAGTTTTTTATTTCGCCAAGATTTAGTGGGGGACAAGTGCTCCCCTGCCTACGCCCATGATTCCAGCCCAGTTGTAGGCCTAAATCTCATATGAATTTTATCTCTGAGAAATTTGTAGTCTTTAAAAGAAGAATACTAAAATGTTTAATATTTAACAAAATGGATACCATCCAAGTCAGGAGGTGAAAGACCTAAAATTGATTGTGATTCTTTTTATATGCTTTTAATCGTCGGAAAAAATTTGTTAATGTTTAAAAGGGAGGAATGCTAAATTTGTAATATTTAACAAAAAGGTTAAACAACAATTAAACAAAATCCAATCCAGTTGTAGGCCAAACTTGATTTATTTCCTTCTTTAATGTATTTATTCTCAGAGAAGAAAATTTGTAATTTTTAAAAGATAGAAATACTAGATCTTAATATATATAACAAAATGGATACTTCCAAGCCAGTTGTAGGCCTAAGTTGATTTTATTTTCTCACAAGTGTTTTATCTCAGAGAAATTTCTAATCTTTAAAAGAATACTAGATTGTAATATTTAATAAAATGAGAACCATTCCAAGCCAGTATTTGGCTTAATTCGGTTTTATTTTCTCATATGAATTTATCAATGAGAAATTTGTAATCTTTAAAAGAAGAATACTAGGTTTTAATATTTAACAAAATGGGTACCATCCCCAGCCAGTTGAAGGCCTAAATTGATTTGATTTTCTATAATGTATATCATTTCGGAGAAATATATAATTTTTAAAAGAAATATGCTAGATTTTAATATTAACAAAATGGGTACCATTTCTTGCCAATTGAAGGCCTAACTTGATTTTATTTTCTCATATGTAATTTATCTCAGAGAAATTTGTAATCTTTAAAAGAAGAATACTAGATTTTAATATTTCACCAAATGGGTATCATTCCAGCCCAGTTGTAAGCCTAAATCTCATATGAAATTTTATCAGAAAAAATTGTAGTCTTTAAAAGAAGAATGTCGTTTTCAAATATTTAAACAAAAACCAGCTGTGATTCCAACGCCCATTTTGAGCATATATTTTCTTAAATATGTATTTTTATCTTGGAAAAATTTGTAATTTTTAAACGATGAACTAAATTTTCTATATTTAACAAAATGGGTACAATTTCAATCCAGTTGTAGACCAAATTTGATTTTATTTTATTTTAATGTATTATCTAAAGAAATTTGTAATTTTTTAAAATCAGAATACAAGATCTAATCATTTACAAATGGGTAACCATTTCAATGACCAGTGTAGCCTAATAGTTTTGTTTTCTATAGGTAGTTTATCGTGCAACGAAATTTTGTAATCTTAAAAGAATACTAAAGTTATCTTAATATTTAACAAATATTGGGTACCATTCCAAGCCAATTGTAGGACTAAATCGATTTTTAATTTCTCATATGAATTTTATCAATGAGAAATTTATCAAATTTTTAAAAGAAAATACTAGATCTTAATATTTAAACAAAATGAGTACCATTCAGCCTAACTTACAGGTTTATAATGTAACTTGACTTTTAATTATCTCTATGTATTCTTCATCTTAGAGAACTTTTG
>JABUQX010011731.1:20000-45266 GCA_015478945.1 Trachelipus rathkii | reverse complement strand
TAGGTCGTGAGTTCGAGTCCTCTGCTCTAAACGGATACTTCGATTAGTCACCAGGACGACACGAAAATTGGCCGTTTGTAGGAATTTTTCCTGTAAATTCATTACAGTTTACGCGGCATAGTGTATTAATACACTAAATCTCAATTACCCTCACTCTCACTCATCCATACCAACACATAACAACGGTTAATACCTTTTAATACCAATACAACATTACATCCTATTCCCTCACGACAGTATGTTCTGTGAGTCCAGAGCCTGAAGCCACTGCCCCTGATGGCTTGATATCTTGTAGCTGTCCGGTGAGTGCCTGGGATTTAACTATCACCCTGATAACGATGCACTTTCCCTTGTATGGGCCACTGGTCGAAAAACATAAAATAGTACCTTTCCCCCGATTTGTCTGGTTAAAACAATTATGATGTAATTGATGTGCGAGAACTAACTAACAAATATATAAATATTAATATAAAATATGTGTGTGGTGTTTGTGTGTTGTTTGATTGTGTTTGTGTATAGTTATATAATTATATATATATTATGTATGAGTATTAATGATGTAGTTAGTGTTTAGATATTGATCTAGTTATAGTGTAGTTGATTTTAGTGTGTAGTGTGTGATTAGTATTGTTGTAGTGATATGTGTGCTGTCGTGTTATTTAGAGTTATCTGAGTGTAAGAACGATCGTATAGTTATTTCAAGATATCAGGTCCATTTTTTAATAGTCTACGAAGCAATTTTTTGGCGAGCCATTTGCCTGCTATGATAAAAGAAATTGCACATATCATGCCTAAGACACTTACATCAGAGGATTTTTTTTGCCGATGCTATGTCATTATGAAAGTGAATATACTGAACATCTTTTTTCCCCAATTCAAGGACAAAAAAATCATAAAAAATAATAAAAAAAAATTAAATAAGTATCTAATCTGAAAATCCTCATGTATGCATCCTGTTTTGCAAATTCTTAATAAAGGTGCGAAGATAATTGCATTGAAACCATATTTAAATCCGGATGTGCGTTCTCTAAAATTTTTATCAGCAACTATCAAAATTTCGAAATAAAACAAAGCACAAGTCACAACAGTGAACGCTGATTACATACATATCATACATATCACATTTATAATATATTAATGGAAATATATATTATTATATATATTAAATTATAATATATATATATATAATATATTAATTTAATATTAATATATATATATATATATATATATATATAATAAATTATATATATTTATAATATTATATAATATATATATAGGATATGTATATATAGTTTTAATTTAATTTATATTAAGTGTTATTAAATTAATGTTTAATAAGTAGCCCTGGGAATAAATGCATTGAATTTAAATTATTTAATTTGATTCAATATATATATTAATATTGTGGTAAGTTATTAAATATTGTTTTAAATGTTTAGTAGTAGTTAATAGATATGTGAATATGGTGTATTTATAGGAAGGGTATAGTGTAATATTTAAATGGATAGTTTTTAATTTTTAAGAGAGTATGTGAAGATATATTTTAGAGTATGTAATATAAATAAAAAGAACTAGATTAGCATACCCTCCTTTTTGAGGATGAGCTCCTCAATAGATGGTCAATTTTGTATAATTTAGCGAAGAATGTTGATTTTGTCCAAAGTGCATCAAAAAAACATTTTATTCCGAATTAAAATTTTATTTCCAAGGATTATTTCGCCGTTTATCCCAATTTATCCTAGAGGCATTCACGCTGCATGCGTACTGTTAACGTATAAGTGACTACTTTGGATGATTTATGCCTAATTAGCTATCTTCAAAATAAAGAGCGGCCTGCATGAGGTATGATCTCATGCTTGTCAGGGTGGGATTACTTTTATAAAAGGCAACACCCCTCCTTTAAAGTAGGCAAGGCCCTGACACCCAGAGGGGTTACCTGTGCTCTAAATTGCAACATCCCCCCCAAAAAAAAGTTTACAAAAAGGAAGCGGTAAAATTGCTCCCCATTTTCAGTGTCAGGAAAAATGGGAAGCTAAATTATTTTATATTTACACAATCTCGCTTTTATCAATAATCACTGAATAAGCAATGATACTAGACATTATTTACAATATATCATAAAAGATAGTGCTGAAAATTGAAATGGGTCTTGATTTCAGGTCACTCAAGTGTACTCGAGTATATAACCTGAAAATAGGGATTCTGTACCTACATCTTGTTTCAACAAGATAATATATTAAATATATTAAATATATTTTAATATATTAAATTAAGGATAAGAGAAAGCTTATGATTTGCATTTCGCATTAAAAACTTCACGGAACTTTGTGACATATATTTTCATAAATAAAAAATCACAATCATGAATCTTAAAAATATTCTAAAGAATTTTTAAAGTCCTTTTACGAATGGGAAGTTTTTCGATGTATAAAATAATTATACTTAAAAATAAGTGTGTAATATTATTTGAAATTTATTCAAAAATAATTAGGTTTTTATTCATATTATATATTAAAGTGGTGTCTACCTGGCAGATGTTTATCAACCCAGGTGTTAGGTTTCAAACTTTGGCATTTTGAATTATAAAATATACTGCTACTAAAGCAACTTTTATAAAATTATACCTTAATATTCACTTAATCAATATATATAATATATATATATAAATATATATATAAATATTATACTATTGATTAAGTATATATATATATATAATAATATATATTAGTATATATATATATTATAATATATATTAATTATATATATATATAATAAATATAATATGCATTTTATTATATAGCAAAATGAATAATAATATAATTAATTCGTTTAGAAAAAAATAGATGATATAATATAATATATAAAGTATAATATTATATATATATAAGTATATATAATTATAATATAATATAATATATAATATATATACTATTTATATATATATATATTATATATATATATAGTATATAGATATATATATAGAAATATATATATATATATATATATATATAATATAAATATATAGATATATATATATATATATATAATAGTTATATATATAATATATATAAAAGATGTAAGTATAATATATATATATATAAATATATATTCAGTATTAATAGTAATATAGGTAGTAAGGATGATAGAGTAGGATATATAAAATGTAATAGGATAGTGAAATATATATAAGAATAGTGATAGTAGATATTATATATGAAGTGAGTAATATAGAAGAATATATATATATATATATAATAATAATATGAGATATATATATAATATATATGAAATATAATAATATAATATATATATTATAATTCATGAACTATGCGATGCAAGGTAATACTCTTAATTAAGCCGATGATTTACACAGTAAAAATAATCCTTTTTAATATATCTGAAACTCAGGAGGTTTTTTTGTACATCAAAACGGTGGGCCCACGCAGAAGGGACAGCGTACGGCTTTAATTATTATCATAATATCATTATTTACTATTAATTATTTGTTAGACGATAGATTATTATTCTAAAAGCACATTTTGTTGTGTTTAGAAAAGCTATTGTGTTGTCATGTAGGTCAGCGTATAGTCCGTGAAATTCTACAAAAGGAGGGTTTCTGATCAAGAAGATACGATTAGGAAAGTTCAAATTGGTAACGCTCACGCAAGAGTCCGCACGATTGTCTTGTAGCTGCCCGATACACATACATACAGTTAGCATATCGTAAAATCATACGATCAAAGATGGTTACTGTAGTGAATAATTCTTACTACAAGGTAATACCTTAGGAAGAAAAAGGTTTGTTGCTATGAACCGACTAGCATTCATGTAGCTACCCCTCTTTAAATATAATTGACTCTTCAGAAAAAAAAAATATAACTAGTCTTTTGAAGTAAAAATAGTGATAAACTAAATTTCTTCTCATTGTAGATAGTATATAATAGTAGATATAATTATGTAATTGTAGATAGTATATAAATAGTTTTTCTGTATTTGGTATATACATAGTAGGTTTGATATACAACCTAGTCAAACATGATAGTAGTATATATAATGTATATATATTAGTATTAATTAGTTAGATAGTATATAAGTAATATATATATATATAGTAATAGATAATTATATAGAAGAATACGTAGTAATATATATATGTAGTATACTATATAAATAAGTAGATAAATAAATATAGTGGTATAATATATTATAGTTATAGAGGTCATATAGTAAGGGGTATATAGTAGCTAGGGAAGTATGACGTATGATAGTGATGAGGTATATAGTAAGGTATACTATTATTATAAGAGTAAATATATATTTACACTCTATGAGGTATTATTATAGTAGGGGTAGTATATATAGGTAATACATATATGATAATTATATATATAAATGATACTATAATGGATGACTGTGATATATAAATATAGATAGTAGGGTTATACTAATAATATAGTTAGTAACATGAGAGTGGCGCGAAGAGGTAGGTACCAATCAGATAGGCATTACAGACACGAGTAGCGAGGAAGCGCCGTAGAGGAGTTATTTAAGAAAGAAATTAGAATGTTTGGTTCACAAATTGCAAAAGAGCAGATTGGACTAAAATTCCATATACATTGAAACGACTCAGAATACTCAATCACATGGAAGACGAAAGGTTTACGAAATACATGACCATCATACACGTAGAACTGACTTTATGCATGAAATGCCAGAATACGTGTTAACAGATGCATAAAGTCGCGGGCAGAGGAGCGTAGGGTATGGATACCGGTGTGAATATACGTGAAGGTGCAAAACATATGAATACGCCACGTGCTGAATGGCACGGCGAAGAAGATGAACTGCGTGCAAAATTGGAGCAATAGCAACACAGAGTAATGCTACATCGAGAAAAGTATATGCGAAGACGACGTGAGTTTGCAAAGCTCAAAGCAAATAAGGAATACGAAAGTCGATTTAGAGTACTGCATCAATTAATTTACAAAGTTTGACAATCGGCGTACAAGACAGCATCAATATCCCAGACCACTTTTCCTGTGTTCTCGTAAGTCATTACTTTAAAATTCATAAAAACAAACTATGGACTCACTAGAAACATTGAAGGAAAATAAGAGAAAGAGCATATGAGTAGCAGAGGTTTCCTGCAAATTATAGAAACATATAAATAGAAGCACGCACAACCAAACTTGAAGATAGGAAGATTTATAGAACTTTTTCCAGATAGACTAGATTCCAAAAAAGCCACAGTCATTGAACAATCGGTACGCCTCTCTATATTTAAAAAATAAGACGTTGCCGCTAACTCAATTAAGCACCTGAGCCCGGTCCACCCAATCATCCAAAAGAGAACAGTCCACAGACGAGCAGATAGCCTATCAATTAAAATTGGTCTAATCTCGTAGAGAGAAATAATACGACAATCCTAAAGTTTCCCGAAAGTCTAAGCTATAACACACGTCAGGTATGTTCTTTATCACATCTCAGATATCTCAGTGAGATAAATTACAACTTATGTGACCCTTGCCATGCTCCTGTGGTTGACTAAAGAGTAATAATATGTTCTCAAGCGATCCCAAAAAGATTATAATATATAATTCATAGAATATAGCCTCTCTCGCTATACATTATTACATATCTCAGCTGGGACGTCACACATATTTTAATTCGCATAACTACATATAGCTCTCTCTTTATATACTAAACTAGAAGCAGGGAATCTTGTACATACTGACAAACTCAAGACTACGAATATTAGTAAACCATTATGAGAGTGCAAAACAAGATGGTGTCCAAACATACAGTATAATTGCTTAAAGGTTAATAATTCGCTTGGATATTTTTTGTGACAGCTAATCACAACATTAGTACAACCTCTGAGAAGACTGCTTGGGAACATCACAAGTTTTAGCCCCGCATCAGAATAATATCTCTTGCTATCATATTGTCGTAGCTTATTCGGAGAAGACTAGTAAATAGAAGTCACTCATAGTATAACGTATTATTCCTGTAATGACTTGGGTCGACCTCCAACTAAGAGAGCAAAGTCTTGAATACACAAAGATACTCATATAGGATACAGTGCGACTCTGTGCATCCACTACTGTGCAAAGAGTACCTATGATCTATGCAAGGATAATTAATTTTATTTTTATTATTTTCAATTAGTACTATATTTGCGTACCATCAGAGGAGAGAGCCCGATTCTGACTTATATTAGCTCTTGCATCAATAAATCAAAAGAAAATCTCTCACGACCACAGGAGTCACAACATATGTTTAAAAGCATGGGTTTGACTTTTCCTCATAATATGGTAAAACAGAATATCTAATTCCCTACATAAACTGTTTTACAAGCTTTCAGTTGTTAACTCTGAGGGGTGGCATTGTATCTAAACACATTATCTCTAATTATCAGAATTTATATTCAATCATCAACTAAAATATTATTATCTTAACATATAAAAAAAAAATGTCACACAATCACGCGTTATCGCCCATTCGATCACCAGAGAGTATTACTTACAAAAAAATGGAACAATAAAGCTGCTCAGTAACCTTACATTCAACTAAATTAAAAAATCATTTTAACCTCGCTCAAACAATATTAAATTTACTTAACTAAACAAAAACACCGTCCCACAAATGTCTCTTAACTTTATAAGATACCTAAAATTACAATCCGCTCCCTCCACCAAATTTCATATAAATATAAAATTATTTCTAATACAACTCCCAATAGATAAGCTTCTCTATCATATTCCTTATCTTTAATATATTGATTATCTAATCATTGATATCTGCCACTCACGGTAAACTTTAACTCTAAACTCTCCATAATATATATCTTTATCATATTTATAACTATCGGTATTATTTATTATTTATATTTATTATTAATTATTTTATTATTATTATATCCATTTAATATATATCTAATATATACAATCCTCCTCTCAATATAAACTAAGCATAGGAATTGATTAAAGACACATGGAAAACCACACTTTAAAAGCTTATTCACCTCACAACATCGCTCATTTATTAATTAAAGCAATTCTTCCACTAAAACTTTACAACAGTGATCAGTAAAACAGTGGAAATATAACTGACATACTATTATACATGTACTAAAGAATACGCGCTCAGACAAATAGGACCGGCTCTAACTATTAAAAGATAAACACAAACAGCTATATTCACGCATCACCACTTATGGATGATTTATCTAAATTTATCCAGAGCCTCACTATCATTCAACGGAAAAACTATTTTTACGCCTTCCATCACTACCGAGCCTCAGAACCTTAATATAGTAGACAACTAATTCACCTCACTAATCACTTTAACCTCCAAGAGGAGAACAATTCAGAGATCACGGATCGGTACCACCCGGGAATTCTACTACATATAACAACATACATAGGACACGCGCCGCTTCTGAATTTTTAATTATACTACTATTTACACTTTATACCAACAACATGATCTCTGCACATATAAGAACACTTTATAGGAAGACGCCTTTTATCTCTCCAATATACATAAGTTGCTTAGCACCGATTAACTCAGTCACATACTTATCACTAATAGAAATGAATTCAATAGAGCTAGCCGCCAAGTCCTTTACTCTAAACACAGACACCTAATCCCTGAAGTCACCCATCTCACACGGCACTCTCACTCAAGAACCACCCCACTGATTTTCACACACAAAGAACTTAAAATGAAACAATGACGATAACATCACAAATCATATAATAACATCGCAAAAATGAATACAAATATAAAAATTATATAATATAATATATATAAAACAATCAATAACATAAAATAATAAATATATAAAGTACCAAAACCACCCACCAACAAAACCACAAGAATAACCACTGATCTCATAAAATACTTGATCAATTAAACAAATTAGAACACTGTCACCTAAACAGAAACTCGAAATAGTATGGTTTAATAACTTCAGAACAACCAGAACCAATATGTACTATAAAAATAGAATCGCCCTACTCGAGGAAATTAGCACCCGAATGTTAACTTACTTCCAATAATACCACCCATCATCTTTAGCCAACTTAAGATCGGTCAATCACCCAAAACTCATAGTCCAGTAATCGATATTCAAACTTTAGATTCCATGACATAAAGATCAACACGAACAACCTCATTAATATTAAACGATATTACACCTTACAAGCCTTCAGCATATCACATAAGTACGAATATGTGATACCCATCTGTTACCTTATTCGCGCTCTCAGATTTACAAACATATGTGTTACAAGACTTTTTAGTGCTATCATCGCTAGAGTGATTGGCATGGACGGTCAGAGGAAATCGGCGGGTTCTTTATCGAGGTATTTGATTAGTCGACATCCTGAATTGAAGGTGTGATGGGAGCCTGTGGATAGTAAGAGTAAAATTATACTCTATATATATACGTGTGAGTTTATGAACAGTAGTACAAAGGTATAAGCGGACATTAAGCCCAGATGAAGGCGACCAGGATCTGCAGCTTCAAGCACCACCTTCGTCCTACGGAGTTAGCAACAACATACAAGCCTAGTGTAAATTTGTGCATTTCTACCGTGAATTCTTCATTGAAAGATTAAAATTTCTCACAAATAAATCGACTTAAATGAAGCATAGCGATTGTCAAGAAACAACGGGCAATCTGAAATTAAACGTTGCGTTTCCCGTAATAAATAGCTAAAGAATAGAACAGTAGATTTCTCTCTCTGCTCTCCATCTCTCTCATTCTCTCTCTCAAATCAGATATACGTAGTACTTAATACTAATACTATATTAATAAATGATGTGATGATATATATTACGGTAGTCAGTAGGAGAATTATTATAGATAAGTATATTTTAGACTACTCCTAGCTGGGCGAATAAAAGTATGACCTCAAGCAGATATATATACTATATATACTCTATATAAAATGATAATATATATAAAAGTAACTTATATATAATTAGGTAATTATATAATAAAGAGAAAAATATATATATATATATATAAGTTTCTTGATTCGAAGCACTCATTGTTACGTAGTTAAAAGTTGAATTTCCGGAGAATTGCCCTGCTTGTCATACTAAGCATTAATCAGAAACGAAGAGAAGCTGGTATTTTTATTGCCCGAATGACAGCTCTGAATTAACACAAAATAATTATATGATATATATAATTAAATATATAATATACTATATAATAAATATATATATAGTATATATATATAATATATATAATATAATATATCATATATATATATATATATATACTAATAATTATAATATATATATATATATAGGATATATAATATATAATATATATTTATATATATAATATATATATATATACGTATATATATATACATAGTATGATATTAGTAGTACTATATAGATAATATGTGTAAATATATATATATCAACTTTTCCAATGACAGGGCTGAAAATAAAATCGGAGCAGAGCTCCAATTACAGCATCGTTCAGACTGCGTATGAATAAATTAGTTATCGCGAAGAGTATAAAGTAGAAAGATAGAAAAAAAAAAAAGATGAAAGAATAAACGCTTATGTATAGACAATTCAGGAAAGAGTTATGCGAAGGTTTCTTTTAAAGAAAAGCGGTTGTAGAAATTTTAAAAGGAATAGAAAACTTAAAAACAGATCCACATTTTCCAGTGGTCACAGGCTTGGAAATATGTTCAGCAGTGATCGACGCCATTAAAGATTGGTAGTTAATAGAAAACGATCAATTATTACTAGTGTTGGTAGAAGAAAAGCGCATTTATTACTAGTTTCACTCGTTTTAACCCTTTACTTCCCACGCGGACGAACTCGTCGTCTATGTATTATATGCATTTGTAAAAAATATATGAATTCGTATTGAGACGAGAACGATTTCGTAGGCTACTTCAGTCCTTGACACATTACCTTATGCATATAATATAGGTAATTATGATTATGGAATCAGTACTGAAACAAACGTGCATGAAAGAAATATAAAAATATATAATTAAATGATAAAATATGAATTCAATGTAGTTTTATTAATTTTTATTAATATATTATTTTTAATTTGATAACAATATAAATTATCCTTTTATTTAATTTTTTTTTATTATAATTAATCTATTCAAAATTTTATTATTATTATTGTCTTAGTTTATTTATATTTTTAATTTTTATTGTTTTTAGTATAAATTTTTCGGTAATTTTATATTTTCTGCATGTTAAAATTGTCCTTTAATTATATATATTATTAATATATATTTTATATTGAGTTATTATTTACACATATTATAATATTTATTCATGCTAATATTTATTTATTTCATTTAGTAATTGAACATATGTCGTTTTTTGGATATACCCAATTATGCTCTCCTATTATTAAAATCAATGGCTTAAATTATTTATTCCAGAATTTCTTCCGCTATTATCTGGAGGATAATCTTTTGGTATATTCCACCGCAGTACATTTTGATTTACTAATGATTACGATAGCCACCACTTTTAGCAAGTAGGTCTAAGATGTAACATTAACTTAGGTTATTTATCAATGTTTCATAACAATCCACAACATAATTGTTAATAGATTGTATTAAAATTCCCAATAACTGGGTAGATTATATCTCCAATACACAACAGATTATCTGAAATAAAAGCCCCAGAATCATGTTGTATTATCTCTAAATTTATATTTTCTCGATTCAGTTGATATGTTAGTTTAGATATTATCATATATTTGTTTTAAATATATTATTATATTTTTAATTAATTATATTTTATTTCATACTAAATGGTATATTCATATTATTTTTTCCGATTCACATCTATTTTATTAATAACTATTCAATATGTTCTGTCACAAATTATGCTCAATTTAATTAATTATTATAATATTTACTTATTATTAATTTATTTGTAACTAATTATTATAATTAATAATTATTTATATTGTCATAAACTATGTAGGCTACATTATTATTTCACACCATTTATAACTATTATTTATAAATTTAAAATTAGGTAAGATTGTTTCAATTTGCTTGTTGTATATAATTTACTTTTTAGTTATTATTCTAATTAAATTTATAATATAACAATTATCTAATTATTTCACTAATTGTATTATGATTATTATTATTATTATTATTATGTATCGCCTGACAAAATTATAATATACTTTAATGTATCCTCTTTATTAATATTAATTGATAATCTTTCAGTCTTTTCGTACCAATTTGATTATTATTATTATTATTATTATTATTAAAGTGGTAGTCATATTGTCCAGAAATGAATGAGTCATTGTTCGTTACTATTATAACGTTATTTTCAAATCAATTATTATCTGTCATAATAATAAGAAAATATATAAAGTTAATTAATATAATAAATTGAAATAAATATATAAACTTAAAATAAATAATTAAAATTCCCACAAATAATATAATCATAATATATATAAATAAATATAAAATAAAATACAAAAAAGAAAAGGAAAAAATTTAAAATGTACTAAATAATGACAATAAATAATCTATAGGAATAAATGAATAATATGAAATAAAATATTGAGTCAGAAAAATTAATTACATACTATAGAAAATTAATAAAATAAATAAATCAGTTACAATAACTGGAATAAAAATAATCAGTGAAATAATTGATATGGTTGCAAATAAGAGAAATCTTGAATCGATTAGGAGTTAAATCCATCTCAGTGAAATATTAAGTATAGCTTTATAAGACAAAATTGCAATTGATGTCTACATATATTGTAGATGGTGAGAAGGAACCATTATATATTCACAAGAATATCCGTTCATTATCCTAAATGACATCCTAAAGTTGATATGCACATAATGACGACGAAAAATAAATCTATTCTAGATGTATATATCAGCTACAAAATAATACCAAACAGGACCCCTTTTAAAATGGTTTATACTATATTCGTTCTTGTGGATAAATACGTATCAGGGGGCTGACTAATTGCAAACTCGTAAAACTGAAAGATACAAATAGAAAGTGAGATTATTAAGTCATTATGAGTCGCACTACAAAATAAATATTCATCGGATAACTGTACTCATAAAAATTTAATACAAAAGTTTGGTTTGTAGTGGATTCATTAGGATTTTATTATTTGTATCATTCCCCATAACAACGAACTCTCTGAATTAGAACAATAGAGGTACAATAAATATTCAGGGAGAGAGAGTGATGAAAGGGAACGGCAATTTAAGTTCAAAGTAATGGTGCCCATATTAATAGCACAAAACGGACATAGCATAGTAGTAGAATGAGACATTGTAACTTATGATAATTGTTAACCGCCAATTGATTAACCTAGTATTTATTGAGATAGAATAGATATAATTTGAAATAGATTGTTATAATTATGGATGAGGATAGGATGTTGATAGATATGTTATTGTGTAGATGAGAGAGTATGAATGATATTGAGATGATAGATTGATGAGATTTTTGAATGATGATGATGTATTTGATGATGGAGTGAGGGAGAGAGAGTAACAGTAATAGAGAGATGCGAAAGTTGAGATGAGATATCATATGTATATATATTATTATAATATAAAGATATAATGATTAATAACTATATAATTTAATAAATAATTTGATGATAGATATTAAGATTATAACCATATCTTAACCAAATAAGCTTATATAATTAAATAATTTCTTTTAATTTTTTTTATTTTATTATATTTTTCTTTTTTTTTTTTGCATTTAGTATTTAAATTTATTATATTATTTTGTATATTCTTTTGTCACTATTATTTGATTTTAATACTCTCAGAGAGGAGCGGATACGAGAAAAGAGAAAGAGAGAGAGAGATAGTATGAAGAGAGAGAGAGAGAGAGAGAGAGAAGGAGCAAGAGAAGAGGGGAAGAGAGAGAGAGAGAGAGAGAAAGACAGACGAGAGAGAGAGATGAGAGAGAGAGATGCGAGAGATAAAGAGAGAGAGAGAGAAGACAGATCGTTACGAACGGTAATGGGATTGACCCCGAGAAAATAATATATTAAAAAAAAAATAATTAATAATAAGTAACAAAGATTTAATATATGAATGACAACAATCTTTCAAATCAATTATTAATATATCATATTATTATTAAGTATAAACATAGGGAGCATATAGTACGCTATAGACTATAGAGCGATATAATTATACTTGTCGTTTAATCTGCTTATGTGCTTTATCTTGATGAAAACTTTGTGGACTAGGTGCCATATAGTGTCCGATCTGTTATAGTTTTGGTACTCTCTCGTTTATAAGCAGTGCATTAATGGTAAGATTAGACTTGACCAATTATCTTTGTAGGGCTGGTTTTTTGTTATAGTATGCACCTACTTACGACGTTCGAATAATCTTAGTAATACGGTCTGTCTTAGAATAAAAATTTTGATTCTTTTATTTTTGATTGTTATGCTATTATGTAATTTTGGGCTGTAATTGATCATTCTCTTTCCGTCGCATTCTTGTACATATCTCCCTTGGTATTACAAGTTTGCAATTACCTCCTGAATAAGATAAGTTCTTCTAGCTCTGTCCCTATAATATTATAAACAAAAATAAACGATTAAATAAATAATAAAAAAAATAAAAAATAATTACTGTGCAGACTCAATGACAGAAGTACTCCCTTCTGCTTCGCTTCAACTTCTGCTTCACCTCTTTCAATCGCGATCCCTCGCAGAATTTTAAAAACAATAAAAGTTACATAAAACCGAATAATGACTTCTTGCAGTCAGAGAGACTCTGATCTCCCATAAGTCATCACTCTTCTTTGAGAATCCCCTCAATGTTACAAACTAATAACAATATTCACTATGAGGACCGTCTTTATAACTGTCACTATAAAATCACACCCTATTACACCTATCTCTGAGATAAAAATATCATTGGATCATCTCTCTCACTAACAATTCTCTCACAGCAATGAAATTCATATCCTATTAACAATTTCCTCAGTATAGAGAGTTCATACTCCTTCTACTCAAATGTATATCAGTAACCTTACATAATTGTCAGCTTATATAATAGGATACTAAGCTTCGAACATCCTCGTCATGAATTATATACTTTACATCCCTCACATATCAGAGGCCTCGAAGTTAATTTTAAGACCAATTTAATTTTTTAGTTACCTACGTAAGCAACTCATTTATCTATATATAAATTTTCTCTCAAATAAATCCAGAAAATTGATAAGTAGATATACTTCTTGTTACCTAGCTACCTTCTGATCAACTCATATTTGTTCTATACCGTGAATAACAACATTATCATCTAAATTGATCATACTTATTGACAGATGGTTCCCTCTACAGGTAGCTATTTAGGTAAACGTCTATTTAAAACGACTACGAGTCCTATCATGGCTTGATAAAAGTACTTATCGCTCACATAATTCAAATCACATTTACCTACTACATAACGTAATATGAACACACCTCTACTCCTATTTTCTATAATATGCACATTATAACATAAGTTTCATATAATATATATCACTTTCCTAGTAAATCATTCCTTAATTAAATATAATATACAATCCAACCTAAATATTTAAAATGTACTATGATATAGAAGTGAAGGATTGAAAACAATTGCCTTGTACACTATTTCCGCGATCATACTCTACATGCATCAAAAATAAGTCTCTTGATTTAATTACAACATCAAATCATTTGAATACCCAGAATAAATACCTCTCTTTATACCAGACCTTTTTCACAAAATTTCTTCTCAGTCTTAGTTCTCTCTCTCTCTCTTTAATATAAAAGCTAGATAATAGATACTTTATAAATATTTTAACAATATTATTAATTAATAATTAGTGGCCTTCATCATCTAAAATAAAAGCATTCTATCTTCTTTTCATACAATCTATTAAAGATTTTTCCTTCATAAATAATATAACTTTGTCTAATTTATAAACTGTTTCGCAATTCTTTTTCGACATATAAATTAATTCTCTACCCCACTTCATTAATTATACATTAATAAATAGAATTTACTTGAACAGATCTATTCTCATATAATATGAATCAAACATTACTCTGTCGGAACCAAAACGCATATTTTATATATATATATAATTTATTCATTAATATATTTATATTGATTAAAATGATTGAAGATATACCCAAAAACTTTCTCTGATAAAACAGTCATTTGATAAGATTAATTTCTTTGATCTTCATCTCACAACTTCCAGCTATAGGCGCATACTTCTCTTATAGTTTATTAAACTAGACTTCATAAACCTGTTCCTCTGCGATTATCCTCAAGTTCAATTAATATATAAGTTAAATTCCTTTTGAGTATTGGCTATGCATCATCATTATTTGTTGGCAGTACACTGCAGCGCTCAATCATCTCTAGTCAGGTAGATTGATGTAATAACTATATAGAGGCTCACCATCATCGGTTAGACCGGTGGGTACATTATTTATATTTATATATTTTATATTATATTTATCTATTACTATAACTATCCCCATTACCCTTACCATGTCATAATTTTAAGTAACCATAGTTTTACTATTAAAAATCGTATATCGCAGGTCGTATCTCACTTCACATTTCAATTTCAAAATAAGTTACACAATCCAACATACTTGATTAAGTATATGTGAAATAAATATATTATAGTAACTATATTATAATATATATAATATATATATTATATATTAAATTATATATATATATATATATATATAAATATTCTATATTTAATATAT
The DNA here is from genome assembly GCA_015478945.1 of Trachelipus rathkii. Taxonomy (NCBI): domain Eukaryota; kingdom Metazoa; phylum Arthropoda; class Malacostraca; order Isopoda; family Trachelipodidae; genus Trachelipus; species Trachelipus rathkii. The sequence continues at coordinate 29,467 of JABUQX010011731.1, read as the reverse complement.
ATTATATATTATATAATAATTAATTAATATATAATATTATATATTATATAAATTAGTTATTATTAATATCATATATATATAAATATACTTATTATATATATATATATAATATTATATATATATTAATTAATTAATTATAATATATTAATATATATATAAGCCAGTCTTCGTTGACCCATTCCACTAAATAATATAGCGTCCTTTCACCGACAACTGTTGTGTTAAATTAGTATTATAATTTGGATGTATTGTAGATACTTCATTAACAGTCTATTTACCTAACAAGATATATTATGTAATCATTATCCGATTGTTATGATAGCTTAATAAATGAGTAAATTACTGTTTCCCGTAAAGTACTGTACGATAATATATTTATCATTACATATTTTAGCTGACATGCGATTTACTTCCTAAATTCAATATAATCTGATCACTTTAGGATTGATTAATATATTTTAAATCGAAATAAAAAAAATCTTTCTCATATTTTTATTCGCTTACCATACTTATGTTCAGTAGGAATTGGTTCTTTGATATATATAATATATATATATTATTAATATATATATTTAATATTATATAAGATTATTATTAAAAATAATAATATAAATAAAAAAAAAATATATATACTTTTTTATATAAATATATAAATAATATTTAATTATTTCTACAATAATCGCTTTTCTTTATAATATTAACATATATATATAGATAATACACGACTCTCTCTCCTTTACTGTAGTTTACAGTAAGCATATTATATAATAAATAATATATATTATAATATATATATATATTATATATATTATAATTATTAATAATTAAATATAAATATATAATTAATATATATATTAACACACTATATTAATTGATATTTACGTTATAAAATATATTATTTTTAATTGGTGCATTATTTTAATTATTGAAATTAAAATTTCTATATATATTCTACCCCCTTAATTAAATATAATAATAATTAAATTAAGAATTATATATATAATTAAAAATATATAATAATAGTATAATAATAATAATAATAATAATATTAAATATATATATAGAACAATAAATATAATTATAATAATAATATAATATATTTAAATATAATAATTAATGATTAACAATTAAATGAATATAATAATTTATGAATTATTATATAATACCGTTACTAATAATATGTATTCACTTACAACTACTACCTAACTATATAATAATAATATAATTGTAATTAAATAATAATAAAAGAATTATTTTCTATATAATTAAATAAAATTAATAAATAATAGTAATAGATATAATAAAGTATATATGATCAATAATTAATTATAAAAGTATTAATAATAATCATTTATATACCTTATATTATATTATATATATTGATATAATTAGAGATGGAATAGAGAGATAACAGTATATATAGATATAGATATAGAGATGATATAGAGAGATATGATATTATATAAGATGATTAAGAAGATAATATATGAGTAGAAGATAGAATGACTGATTTGAGTATAATAGATAGAATATTAAGATAGATTTATATATTAAAAATGAATAATATTAAGAATGTGAAAGATAATAAGAAGATAATAAATAATAAATAGCAACAACCGCAATAAGAAAATAATGTTAATAAAGAAGATATATATCCTTATTAGCAATGTTCGTTAAAGTGGTCGAAATATAGTCTGACATAAATATAATCAATATATATACCTCTGAACCACTCTAAGCATTCGATATGTGGGTGTCAAGATTGTCATATGGAAATCAGAAAGATTTCAATAGTAGAATGAGAGTAGCACTACATTAAATCCTACCGCATGATACATTATTCCAATCACCTAATATAGTCATATTTTTTCTAAATATATATAAATAATATATATATATATATAAATATATATAATTATATATATATATATATATATATATTAATATATAATTTATTATATATATTATATAATATATTATATATATATATATATTAATATTATATTTATATATATATATATAATATAATTTATATATATATATATAGATGTCATATGGTCATCGATGCTGAATACTTAACACAGTTTTGATCAATTTTATATACAATTCCCTCGCATGTAGTCTGGTTAAAAATATCTGTTTTTTTTTTTCTCCTCCTCTCTCTTCCATCTCTCTCTCTCTCTCATCTCTCTTCTCTCTTCTTCTCTCTCTCTATCCTCTCTATCTTTCACAACAACACACACACACACAACTAAACATAATAATATATATATATTATAGATTAATATTATATATAATATATATATATATATATATATATATTATAATTATTTAATACCTATAATATATATAGATATATACATATATTATATATTATATTATATATAATATATATTACGAGAATAGATAACACCACCGCTTTAACGGGCTCAAGGGACCTAATCAAGTGAGAGGGGTTCTGATCATTTTAACGTTACCTCATAGCAGGACGGAGCAAGCCTATGGAGAGATAGCTCACATCTCCCACACCAGACCAGTTGCGAACCTGGACCCTCCTGACTTGTAGGCAGAGGCTCTACCACTGAGCTTAATCACGTGGCGCTTTATATAATAATAAATAATAATATTATCAAAAAAAATAAAATATACATAATAAATATATCAACTAATTATATATAACTTAAACAATATATAATACACACATATACTATTTAAACTACCAACATAACTATATTATTCAACCTAGTCCTTATTATCAATTAAATATTGTTAATCTAATAATAATTAATTATTATATTATAATTTTCTCACTTAAAATGTCTTCATTATTTCCAACACGTTCTGCACAACCAAGCTCTAGACAAAATATGCAATCTACACAATCACTAATTAATTATATATTAATATTAATAAAATATATATAGAAATATAATATATATATATTAATATATTATTTAATATATATAATAATGATATAATAATATTATATAATAATATATATTTTAAACTAATGATGTGATTAGTGTATAGTAGGTTTTGCTTCGTTGTCACAAATTAATTTTCTAAAATTTAGAGAGCGTAATATATGCTATAAAAATATTATATAGGTAGTCTATTAATAAATTAAGGTGATCTTTTAACTCTTTATAAATGTGAACTAGATAACCAAGATTTTTTTTTATTTTTTATTTTTTTTTTTTTTGTGAAAAAAGAAAAATAACTTCTCAACTTTTCGACTCTCGAGCAACAAAATAATAAAATCTTATTTAAAGACCAACACAAAAAATTCCCCTTTTCACTTTTTTATAAAGTTTATTATATATTATTAATTATTTTATTGTAAATTTAATTATATAGTATAATTTCATTCACAAATAGTTTTTAGTCGTTTATAAAAATAATTTTTATATTATTATATATATATATTATATATATTTAATATTAATGAATAAGCTTATTGTAGTTATATTGTGACAAAATAATATATTATATCATATATATATATATATATATAAATATTAATATATATATATTATAATATTAATTAATATAATTATATATTTAATAAAATAATATATATAGTATAATTAATATATATAATATAATATAGTAGTTAGTTATAATTTTAACCATTGAATTAAATGATTGATGTTTACTCTTTTTTATATATAGTAATTCCTGAACCAGTGGGCCCATACAAAGTGGAAAGGTGCATTAATGTTATTCCCTATAGTGATTAAGTTAAATCACCTCAAGCCTCAGTCTGGATCCAAGTTCAAGTATTTTATCAGCTCAATCAGTGGGTACTTAGCTAGGCTTGGACTCAAATGGACCTAACTGTGTAGTTGTAATTGCGTAATAAGGTAATAGTTAAATATTGCTTAGTGAATTAAGTGTTTAGGTTTAAGTGTTGGCTAATGAGTAATAGTAGATATGAGTTAGAGGTGAGGGTTTTGGTAAGATTATAGTATGTATTATACATATCTATTGACCTATGTATTAAATCTTAGAATTAGATATAATTATACAGAAATTCTCTACAAACGGCATATTTTTATTTTTAGTGATCCGTTCACTAGGTAGGTTAGATCCTAAGATACGTAAATGTACTAAATCCCTTTTAGACGTAATAGGACTTACTAAAATCATCACGATCTTTAAAGCATTGACAATATATACTAATCAGTACTATACCTAGTCATCAGTACCCTCAACTGACTAGCCATACACCTGAACTATATAATTTATATTATAGTTATAATTATTTGTTTATATTATATAAATATTTGTTTAGTCTTAATATTAATAGCATAAGATTAATTATTATATAATATATATATATTACTTATATATATAATAATATTAATATATATATATATATTATAATAGATATTAAATATATAATATAAAATTAATTTAAATTATATATATGTTATACTATTTGTTAAGCTTTGGATCAAGGTTCTAGGATAATAATATTTATTAAATATAATATATTTTATTATATATATTATATATATATAATATTAATTTTATATTTAATATTATATTTATAATAATAATATATAATATATTATATATTATAATATATTATTAATATATATTAATATATTAATATTATAATTTATATATAATTATATATTATATTATATATATATTAATATATTATTAATTATATATATATACATATATATTATTAAATGTGTGTTCAGTGATACCCCTAAAAAGCTCTACAAACACCACCAATATATATATATGTATATATAATATATAAATATATATAATAATATATATATATATATATAAATATATATATTACAATATATATAATATATATATATTATATATTATGTTATAGTGAACAGGTAGCTGATATATACAGGTGCAGGTATTGAGCAATCGGTACCTAAATTGATGAGTTTCGTATATTGATAATATATATATATATATATATATACTATATATAAATATATAGTATATATTATATATATATATATATATTATATATATATATTAATAGTATACTATATATATATATATATTATAATATATATATATATATATATATATATAATATATATATTATATATATATATATTATATATATATATATATATATATATATATATATATACGTATATAATATATTAATATTATATAGTCTCGTGCGCAGTGGCTGAGCGTGCGCGTTTGCACGCTTAGGGTCGAGAGTTCGAGTCCTCGTCAAACGTGATTTACTTTCGATTAGTCACCAGGGACGACACGAAAAAATTGCCGGTTTGTAGGAGATTTACTGTAATTCATTACAGTTCGCATAGTGCTATTAATACACTGAATCTCAATACCCTCACCTCACTTCAATCCATAGCCACACTTATCGAACGGCTTACAATTAAATACACAACAGAATTTATTCCTATTTCGCCATCACGCACAGTAGGTCTGTGAGTCCAGAGGCCTAGCCATGCCCGACTGATGGCTGGAATCATTCTTGACTTGGTCCAGACTGAGGCTGGGGTTACTATCACCCTGTTAACTGTGCACCTTTCCACTTAGTATGGGCCCACTGGTCGGGAAAAACATAAAATAGCTAACTTTCCCCGGGATTGATTGGTTCGTTGGTAAAATAACTATATTCTTTTGTTAAAATTAATAATATATATATACATATATATATATATATATATTTTATAAATATATATATATATAATATTAGAATATATATATATATTTATATATATATTATATATCATATATATATATATCTATAGTTGCATTACAGTTGATTGGACTGACTAACCGCTTGAAGATGCGGTTTCGAACTGCAATTTTAGTATTTGGTTTGTAATGTTATTTCAATATAAACTTATTTTTAAAAGTTACAAATCTTTAAACTTATGGGGTTGTTCCTCCCCCCCTTCCCTCATTCAATTTGCTATTTTAAACTACTCGATTTCAGGTATATCAGATGTAGCGTTAGCCGAGCACCGTACTACCCCATACATACTACATACAATCTTTTTGCACCGCACCGCACCGCACTGCCGCACCGCATCGCACGAGGACGCTGTAATTATGTGCCACATCGAACTGTGCCGCACAGTGTGTGTCGTCCAAGGTTACTAACCAAAATTAGAACATTTAAATCGGTAGATTGGCAAAGTCGCAAGGAAAGGGGCTAGGGTTATATCCCTCGTCCGGATTCTAGGTAACAATTACCTAGAGCAGTTCCCCTCCTAGAATAGGGCAATACCCGTTATGTGCGAACTTTTTCATATAAGTGAATCTGCTCATACTATTTTAAAAAATTATTAATAAACATTTTGCTTATATTTTCCTCGCATTTGCATAAAGCAAGTCTGTGCCATGGGGTGGATACCGGTCCGTACAGGGACCCCATAACCATTTCGACAGGTCAGTCTGTCTCACCGTGGGGCCCGTCCAGCGCAAGTCCCCCCCCCAGGCATGGTGTAAACACCGAGGGGGGTACCGGTCAGATGGAACCCTCAAAAGGGGCCTGCTGCGCAAGCCCCTCCTATAAATGTACATATTCATTTATAAACATTTGTACTCCAGAATGAATTGGTATATTTTATGATATATCGGTGTTTCTTACAAATATATCGATTAATATTTCAAGCATATCGATATACCGCCTAAAATCTAAATGATTTAAAACGCTTTCAAAAGTGATTTACATACCAAACACTGATGAACCTCGCAATGTATCACGTAAGACGAAGACGAAGTAAGAAAAATGCTAAGACTGGCAGAGCATTATATCTATTTAATGATTAAAAGCATAGGGGTGGCATGATATTTTAGGGGTTAGGGGAGAAGTTTGAAAGCATTCCTTGGATTTCTAAGGTGTTGAAAAGGGAATTTGCAATCCACAAATTTTTTGTGTTCTATATGAAACTCATATAAATGTCTGCGGGTGGAAGGGGATGGGGGGAGGGGGGATTCTGATCTCTAAATCCTCCCACTCCACGCCATTCCTGGCTAGAAAGGAAGTCATAAACAATAAAATCAGAGATGTAAGACGAATCAAGAGGGAGGAATGAGGGAGCGAAGGAAAAAGATAAAATTTAATTATCCCTTCTCTCTCCCACTAAAAAAAAAAAAAAAAAAAAAAAAAAGAGAGAGAGAGAGAGAAGAAAAGCAAAATTAACCTAATAATGAAAAGTAATGAAAAGGGAATTGAATTAAATCAAATCGATTAGAAATCAATGTAGAAAAGAGCAACAATCCATCTGTTAATGACTGACGTATCTGGGCAACATTAATCATTTAAAAACACAGCTGGAAAGAACCGGAATTAAAAGAAACAAAAAAAGAGTAAACGGAGGGAAAACAATAGGTGTTGTGGGACCTTTTTGGGAACAATAATGAAAGAAAATAAATATTTAATTCATGCTATGGGGTTGTTGTTGTTGTATTTGGTGCTATTAGGCTGTATTTATTGCTGGTGTTGCTGCTACCGTTTTCTGTATTTATTGTTGTTCCTAGTGTTGTTATAGTTATTGTGTATTATTGTTATTGATGTTATTGACGATGATGATGTTCACATTTTTATTGTTGTTCTTATAGTGTCGTTATGGAAATTGCGTTGTTATTGGTGGTATTGAAGTTGTTGTTATTCATGTTGTTTTGTTGGTTTATTGGTCCTAATGTCGTTATATTTTTGTGCTGTTATCTGCCATTGTTACTGATGATTAATGTTGTTTTGATACATTTATTAGTTCTAATGTCGTTAACGTCGTAATATTATCGTTGCTGTTAATGTGTCTATTACTCGTGACTTTTACATATTATATATATATATATATATATATATATATATATATATATATATATATATATATTATATATATATATATATATATATATATATATATATATATATATATATATATATATATATATATATATATATATATATATATATATATATATATATATATATATATATATGTCTATATATATATATATATATATATATATATATATATATATATATATAGTGTATATATATTTATATGACAAATTTTCATCCATGCCTGGGCTCGAACAAAGGTCAGCAACGTCATTGCTAGACAATGTATAGATTAACGGTTAACGTTCTTCTAACGGTTAACGTGCTTTTAGAAATTGCACTTTATTCACACTCAAAATTAATAACTTCTTTGTTGGAGTGTAACGTAGAACCGTTATTAACATAAATTTATTTCTACGTCGCTAATACTTATTTTTTTTTTATATCTAAAATTAATATTACATTTTTCATTTAAACTTTACGATACAATGTAGAAAAATCATAAATAATGGCTATGTTATATATATATTTTATAAGGTTATGTAAAACAATATTTATGTAACATAAAATGGCATAATAGCTACAAAAACAAAAATACTTTTTGATATTTTTGGCCTTAAAGATGATATTCAAAATGACTCATATCTTGCACGAAAATAAATAACTTTTTTTTTATTCCAATTTTAATCAAGATGAATAGACCGACCTTCTTTTACAATGATATTTTTTCCCCTTCTTTTTATTCTTTTCTTGCAAGCATCTTTTACATTATATGATTGCTATTCTTTCTATTATGCTCCAGCCTTTTGTATATTGTATATTGTTAGCATTTCAAGTAGAACCATACACAATACGTACATTTAACTTTCTATTTACCTTCATATACAAAGTATACGATGTATATTGTATATCTACATATACAAACATGCATTATGTAAATACATTTACCAATATTAGAAAAAAAAAGAAACTCTGTATATGTCTCTCAGTCAGCGTACACACACACACGGGCATACACACTGAAACGTATGCATACGATGCATAAATGTATACATATACGAGAGCAAAAGTACTGTTACAAGGGCGCAATAAAGCTGCTTGTTGATTATATATAACAAAGTTTCGAAATGAGCAAATTATAGATCGGCGCAACAGGCATAAAAAGATCGCGGAGAAGCATTCACCAAAGTTAGCTTTAAGAGAGTCACAGAGAGAGAGAAAGAGAAGAGAGAAAGAGAAGAAGAGAGAGAGAGAGAGAGAGAGAGAGAGAGAGAGAGAGAGAGAAAAGAGCGAAAGAGAGTGCAAGAGAATACTAAGGGAAAGAAGAGAAAGCAGCCCTTTCTGCAAAACCAATCGTATCGTGAGAGTGGTAGGTGAGCTTTAGTGCATTCCACGTATATATATATATATATATATATATATATATATATATATATATATATATATATATATATATATATATATATATATATATATATATATATATGGTATATATATATATATATATATATATATATTTATATATATATATATATATATATATATATATATATATATATATATATATATATATTGAGAGATATATTAGATATATATTATATATAAGATATATATATATATATATATATATATATATATATATATATATATA
>JABUQX010011731.1:2500-5000 GCA_015478945.1 Trachelipus rathkii | reverse complement strand
TATCTCTCTTATATATATATATATATAATATTCATATAATATATATATATATATATATATATATAGAATAGATCGTTTCTATATATATTAAGTACTTGAGTTATTCCTTGTAAAACGTTTTCTTTATCTAAAACGTTTTCTATAGTTGATTCCATGATTAACTATAATATTTAAAGTCACTCTTTTCCTTCCATTATTCTTAAGTATTTTAGTAATTTCTTTATTATTTTTTTTATTTTATTAAATATTCTTTGTTATAAAATTATTATTTATTATGTATATGTTTTCTATAGTTGATTCCAAGATTAACTTTAATATTTAAAATCAATCTAAATTCACAGACGCCGTCTCCGCCATCCGATATGGCAACCCACTGCCGACATTTTTCATTTGTTCAAAGCTTTATTTAATTGCGATTATCTTACCTTTTTTTAATTTTGCATTAAGTCTTTTATATTTATTATATTAATAATTTCATTCATTTGACCAACTTTTCGCAAAAAAATAAGAAATTTTATCGAAACACATTTATGAAATTTGCCAAAAATAGATCGTTACATAATGTTAACTCGTGCTTGAGCACGAGTAGTACGAGCTTCAGGAGTCGCCTCTGAATATATATATATATAATATATATATATATATATAATATATATATATATATATATATAATATATTAATATATATATATATATATAGTATATATATATATATATATATATTATATATATATATATATATGGAAATAAAACAAGTTTCACAATTCTTAATTATGAATTATTATCTGGCTAAGCGTATATTATTATATATATATATATATATATCAGTGGCGGCTCCTGCCTTCGTTGCATGTTTGTGCAACGACCACTTTTTTTTCCAATATCAACGATATTTTGTTTTTTAATTATTTGTCAGAAAATTTCACATTTACTCATATATATATATATATATAACGCGTATAAGAAGTATATATATATATATATATATATATATATATATATATATATATATATATATTATATATATATATATATATATATATTATATATATATATATAACGCGTATAAGAAGTATATATAAGGTTTCGATTTTCCTCACGTTGCAATTATAAATGCAACTTTCCTTAACGTATCTCATCGGGATACTGAACGAAATATTTTGAAAATGTTTTAAATGATTTAACATTGACTAAATAGGGAAAACTTCGTTGCAGGGCCTGTCTCAACTCAAGTTTTGAAAAATAAACGATATAAAAAAAAAATTTGTTCGCTTCTAAATTTTTTATTTATATTTTTCTTGTGAAGCGCAATTTCGATAAGTTTTCAATTTCATAATATATATATATATATATATATATATATATATATTATATATATATATATAATATATTATATATATATATATATATAATATATATATATATATATAGTACTATATATATATATATCATTATATATATATATAATATATATATATATATATATATATATATATATATATTATTATATTATTATTATTATTATTATTATTATTATTATTATTATTATTATTATTATTATTATTATTATTATTATTATTATTATTATTATTATTATTATTATTATTTTTTATATTATTATATTATTATTATTATTATTATCCTCTTGTACCCAAGATTGGGTGTAAGGTGTGTAACACACACCGGAACAGAAAAGTAGTAGAAGAATATGACGTAAGTCGAAAAGAAAGTCCAGCCTTACCGCCCCATTTATACCTTTAAGTGAGAACCCGTCGCAGTCAGAAAAATCCACCCTAGGGCTTCAAGGGACTGCGACGTACCCTCACTGTAGCATCTCGTCAATGTGGGGTTCATCCCCTGAACAAAACCAGCAACCATACCTCCTTACAAAACCCCGAAATTCACTCCTATTATGCACCTTTCTTCTCGCCTCTGCCAAACTCACATTCCTCTCCTCCAGGCATTCCTTTACTGACTCAATCCACTTTTTCTTCGTCTCCCAGCCGGTCGATTCCCAACACACTCACCACTATACACCCGTTTAACCAACCGACTATCATCCATCTTTCCACATGATCAAACCATCTCACATGTACTCTCGATTTTATTCTCTCATTTATTCCTTTCTTCACACCACACAACCCCTAAAACGTTCATTCCTCATTTATCAATTCTTCTCACCACCAAGCACACCCCTAAGATTTTCCATCGGAACACTTTACTTTAATCTATACCTCTTATTCCAGACCATAGGTTTACTACTATACATTAGCACAGGTAACAACATCCTTCATGCAAGACCCTTTAGGCGCACTCAACAATTAGGTCCTTTTACAATCTACCAAGGATTTATAAGCACGAGCTTACCTTCCTTACCATTCACATACTTTCTTACTACTCTCTCCATCATCCGTTCCCTTTTCATCCAACATATATCCTAAATATTTAAACTCAGACTCTTGTTCCAGTTGCTCACTATCCAACATAACCTCGCACCGAGG